>JAUZNC010037768.1:41928-52558 GCA_034780395.1 Vannuccia rotundouncinata | reverse complement strand
TTTTGTGAATTAATATAGTTACATCGGCACTATTTGGAATTAGGTACTATAATGAACATCGTTTGATTTAATCAGTTAAAAAAAGTAGTAATGTGTGTGAACGAAAGATATAATGCAATCTGTGAGTCATTGAATTTTTTATAAAGATTCTGATTTGACTAATTAGTACAATATATAATCTAGAATCACCGATATATTTATTCTTTTTCTTTTGAAGAGGATATATTTAAAAAAAATAATTAAATATCGATCCTTCTAGTCTATGACTATGATACATAAGTTAATTGTACTACCTAATTATTACAAATTGTTCATTTTGTAATGTCGATGACATTCTGAAATTATATTTACCATACTTGAAATTTCCATTGTATGAATATCTCTAATTTATGTGTACTGATTATTATTGACTCATTTGTTTTTGAAAATCATAATATAGACATACTGTCGAAAATTTGTTAATTGTTTTTTATGGATTTACACTATATTAAATACTAAATAGGTAACGAATATAGTAAATTTAAGTGGAATTACTTATAATGTTTCCATTAATTCATTTTAATGCAAAACATAAACTTCGATTTTAAAACTGTGAAATATTTGTTTCAATTTGTTGTCTTGAGTTTTGGACTTGAGGACCTAATATACATATCACATAAACTATTTATTATATGTTCACTTTATTTCGTCACTGATAAATATAGTTATTGATGATATATAATATCGGAACCTTATTTATGTGAAAGTATGGAACTTTGAACTTTGTCGATAAGTTCACTGAAAGTAGAAATACCAAAACAGTTAGGAATTCTATAATTTTAACAATGACAGAATCGCATAGGGTTAAAAATATTAAATTCGTGTGTTAGGTTGTTAATCATAAATTTAGTTACAAATAGTTCAGATTGTTATAAATTGTTATTATTTGTAAATATACACACAGGAAGAAATTGTACATGTATTAAAATACATAATCATACACTACAACTAATGGGCATTATTTTTGGATAAATATGTTTTCAATAAAATATAATTGTGTCTAATTGTAATTCATTATTTATTATATAAACATGATGTTATTTATACTGCGGTGGAAAATTAATCCATATACATAATATAGATATTTATCTATGTAAAATTTTGTGATGAGTTTTTATTTGTGAATTAAAAATAAATTATATAATTCATCGTTTGTTACAAGTTTAGTGGGTTTGATCCTAAAAAATCTACAAGCATTGCTATCAATAAGTGAAAAACAATTGCTCGTAATTTATTTTCATTTATATGAAGTCGATTTATAAGGATACCATTTTGATGAAAATCATAGAATTTCCGTTTTTTTATTTGTAATAATTATTAAAATGTATTTATATTAGGAACACCCGGCCTCATGTGATATACAAATTTATGAAAAGTGTCAGAATTTCCTTTATCAGTGTACACACACACATTTTTTGATAAGATTAAAACCTTCAAATGCAAGATGAAATTGATTGTGGGGGTAAACCAACTAACCATCACAAAAAAGCTCTCTTCTGCATTTACTGCCACAAGTACAACAACGAAATAAATTCTAAGATTATAATTAAAATGACAGAGGGAAGAGGCAGAGAAGCAACCGGAGCTTGTTGTAAGTCTTCTCTCTGTTATCTCAATGGATCGGACAATCTGCAGGAAAGTTTCTCTCAATGCCCACAACTGTCAACTTCAATTTCCCTTCCTGTTCTCTCCTCGTCGTCGTCTTCTTGTTGTTTATCTAGAATTCCCCTGTCGTGTTGGTGCCATCTCATGAAGGTTGTTCCTCTGTTTGTCCTAATACAGAGATCTAAGATAGTTCTTACTAGCTTCCTCGGTTTCTTTCACTCTGAATAATTGATTGCATCTGGCTAGATGGGTATTCTCTTCTCTCAGCTCATCTAGAAACGATCTTGTACTTACGCCTCGACTATATAAGTACAGTTCCGACAACTAGTCTTTTCTATATTTTCGAATTTTATTTGTGATTCTGTTTTCGATAAGTTTCCTTACACGCGACTTAATAAGTTTAAAATTATGCAAAATATTGTTATGTATAATAAATTTATCAATATAACACCCTTATTACTCAATAGTAGTATGTAATATAGTATATATATCGCAACTAGCGATTATGATACAGGCAGAAATAGTATCAAAACAGTAGTAACGTAATCCAGTGTTGTTGTGAATATGTAAGACTTAATAATTACTATCCGCTAAAGTTTTAAAAGGGAGAATTTAGTTGTAACATGACTGCCTACAAACCAGTACGTCTGCGGTTCGAATCTAGTAGACCTTACAGTTATAATTCAATTAAAAATTCGCGTCACCGACAAAGAGGCTTATTTTTCAATCTGTTTTCTTCGATTTAAACAGTGAATCGACTAAAATTATTTTTAGTCTAATCAAAATCTGGATTGAATTAATATGTTGTATTTATTTATATAATATTCATATTACCAAAACGTATTTATTTGAATCTGACTTTTAACATACCGTCGGTAAAGTTAATTAATACAGTTTTGTCAAATGTTGTGTCATCTCTGGCTATAATAATATTTAAAGTTGATTTCTTCCATCCTAAACTGAACAGGTCAGGTCGTTAATCATATGGATACATTTTGTCTTCATTATACAAACTTTAATAGCTACCGGATGTAAATAGTTATATATATATATGCTACCTTTATGCATATTGAAGTAAAATTTCATTCTCTACCTGAGTTTCATTCCCACACTTCCACACTTTCATACCGCATTTAGTAAAATAAACACCTAATGTGTGCACACTCAGACATATGTATAGTGGGAATTTATAGAGATGCATTATATAATAATGAATACTATTTCTGATGTACAAGAATAGCTTGCATCCGGGGTTAAATTATACCTATTTATGCTTTGATTGCGGCAGAACTTAACTCATTATAATATACAGTGAGGAAATCCACTGTCTTCTAATATGAAATATAGGAGATATGAATAATTAGTTTTTTGAAATGTATAATCGTTGTACCACCCAGGTAGTTTATACAGTCACCGGTGTGTGCGTCATAACTTTTCGACTTTCTAAATTATTTGGAATACTTTTCAGACTAATTATCCAGGTGCAAATATTGATGGTATCAGACTTATAAGATTTCTTTGATGGTATGATCCTTGTGCTTATAAACTTTCCTGACATATAATGATCTTTTAAATCGACAAATGGGTGGCATTATCTTGTGTCATTCTGTTTTTGGCTCCGAATTCGGATAGCATGTTTCGGGGTTATGAGTTTTCAATAATTTTGCTTCCATTTAAGTTAATGTTTATACGTTTCCAAAGTAAAATTTATAAACATAACATCCTATTCTTGGCTTTAATTGTATCATAAATTAAGGTAAATTTTTCATAAACTCTCGTGGGCCATATCTCAAATTTCTATTCTGCATAATTGACCAAATCACCGATTTTGTTGATAATTAAAACTAGTTCAGATTTGTTTGCAAGCACACATATGTAAAATGGTACGTATTATACCTTACCTGTAATCTTGACGCAAAATGACTAATGCAAAAAGTCTGGACTGCTTATTATTGGGGTCTGTAAGGTGAGACTTGTTGTGTGGGGGGGGAGCGCTAGAAGGTATCAGGAAGTTTTAGATACATGGAGTCTAATATCAAAGAGTTTCGTTCTATTTTCAAATACACCTTCGAGCGAGTATGATAAGAAAAGTTTGATTATTGATTGGAGCAGTAGATTTGATCTTACATGTTTTGATTTATCTATAACATTTATTATTAGCGCTTTTATAGATATATAGATACCTGTAATTTAATTATCTTGAATATATATTTGATGGATTTGCTTGACAATATGACAAAATAATCCTTAATACAAAATCAATAGGACATTTAATTTTATATGACCGTTCTATATTTCCGGCTGATCTGTATTTGTTTTATTATAATTTAAATTGATGTCACACCTAATCTGTCTACCGTACAACACGAGCAACTATATGTTCATGTCACCACAACCAGAGAAGAGGAATTATAGGGGAGTTTGATGGGCAAATTAATGCCACCATTGCATTGTTGCCTTCTATATAAGAGAAAGAATGTGATGCATCGAAGGCGAGGACATAAATTAGCCCACTGATGTTGTTTATAAACTATATTGTTCTCCCTTCAATAAGTAAACAGATGAAGCACATCTAATCTATCGATGTCTTCTTCTGTAGTTTTGTCATGGGATTGTGGTTCCTCTTTTTGTTCTATTGTTCCCATTGCTTTACACTACCTACATTACAAAAGTATTGAACAGATATTTTGCGCCTGTAGTGATTGTATATTATAATTATTTATGATTTTTATGTCATTCTGCATAATATACAGCACTTTACTGTATGCTGGGTTAATCAAAATATTCCCATTGTCTCTTTCTTTACCGGATATAATGTTGCATTGCAAATTATTGTTTTATATGGCAGTATCTTATTTAAGTATAATACCCAAAAATAGAAACTTTCTAAATTCTTTTTCTTGTAGTTAAGAGAAATATAGTATCTCTATCTTGTATAGCAAAAAAGTACAAAATAAATATGCTTTTAGTTAACATTACATATTATTTAGTAAGTCAATTGTTTTCTAATATGATATGGCATCTGAATACGTTAGATTAGGATTTTTAACATGACTTCTGCAAAGCTTTCATCTCAATTTTATTAATTTAATTTCAACACAGTGTATAGACATTTTTATATAGTATTACTGTTTATCTGTGTATAAATATCATGCACAGAAAACCTTTTAAAACAGGGTTGAAATGTGTTGTCAACAGAGGTATTTCTTTAAATCTATTTTCTGGTTGAAAAAGTAAATAATTGGAATAGCTATGGTTTATTGAATGGCAATTAAGAATAAATAAAATATTCTTACATCTGAATACCTTAAAGGTTTGCTGTAAACATGGTGAAAGACGCCCTTAGGTTGAATAATATGTTTATACTTATATAAAATATAAATAATTTAAATGTTATGATTTAGCAAAATATTTATTCAAAATATTGTTAACGGAAATTCTTTCTGATGAATCAGAACAGGATTTCTATATGTTATGTTTATCTAATGTCGTAAAATGTATATTTTAATAAAGATATATCTCAGCATCATGATTGTTTAGGCTGAACTTTAATCTGTGGCGATCATGTGACGGCTATCATTGTTTTTCGCGATGAGTTATTATACTTAGTATTCTAATTATACGATTGCAAAATATTAATTCAAATGGTCCAAAATTGTATGTATAATTTATCACAATCGTTTTCACTATACAGTTTACATCAAAAGTTCTTACCGATGTTCCAGTACGCGGATCCAATCATTTGTCAAACATGACAGATCAAGTAGAACGCTCCATTGATATTTTATCTGGATAATTACAATAAACGCATTAGAATACATCATTTATTAAATATGCGACAGATAATATTCAGAAAAATGATCACATTTAATAAAATTATTTCCTATACAAACACATTTTTTTTAAAGATTTACAATCGTGTCACCTCATGATTTTTATTGATTATCTGTCAGGTTCAAAAAAAATTCTTTGCGTTGACTTAAACGATCAAATGTCCCAAATTTCTCGCATCATCTCTAAATAACTGCCAGCCTTCTAGATTTTTTTAACACGCATATCTTCGTCAAATCATTTGTCGGTGAGATAACATGTTTATCACTGGAACGAATTACCTTCTTCAGTGGCTGCCAAAACGTAAACTCAACACTCTATTAAAAGTTGCATACGATAAGGTAGAACTAAAATTGTCAAGAAAAAAGAGCAAAAAAGGGTTATCACTTTACAATTATCCTCAACTACTAGTACCGATCTCACACACTGTCTCTAGAATAGTTAAACAGGCTTCCAAGGTGACGAAGCAGACTTCCTCTGCCTGGAGTTTTGCAACTCAAGTGTGAACCGCCTTCCCCTCTCTTTCCTCAAAACGGAAATACCCCTTTGATGTCCTAAGTAGAACTCTATTCCCTCGACTTACATCGCCTTTGAGTTTTTTTTACACTCTTTACCTGCGTTGTACTGCTCAAAATGTAGTCAATGTTTTGAGAATTGGATCACTCAGCTATGATTGGTCGGTTGCGTCAACCAATCATAAAACAGCTTTCCTTCAATAGTACAGCATTGCTGGGAACTTTCATGCTAGTCGTTGTGTCGCCTATGACAAGGTTTGTTGCATTTTCATGCGTTATACTTGAATTTGGAACTATTATTGGACTAAGTGGACAACTGCAGTCATCTAATCCTAGTTTTTAACATTTCATATATTCCAATACTTCTGTGCTTCTGTTACAATTTGGTGAATTTATTTGGCAATCAATATCTAATTCATTTCTTAATGGATTCCTCAACAGTTTCTCTTTTGATCTCAACTCTCTAATCGCCTGATCGGTAAGTTTTCGCTGATTTTTCACCGTCTTAGGACAAAATATATTTCATTTAACTGAAAATCGTCTACAATGTTTCAAAATTTTTCTTGTTTGGCATTAAACCTCACCTCGACGAAATATGTCTTTCTATAAAATCGCGAATAAAGCTTTCAGAAAGATTGTAATTTCCCAGTGCTAAGCCCGCGTCCTTAGAGATCAAAGGAACGGCAATCTCTTTATCTATTGACAGTGCCCCCCTGGAGTTATACAAGAAGTCATTCTTCAATATTGTATGATGGATTATTTCTGACAGAACAGTTATATAGAAGTAGTAACAATAACTCGTTGACATGTTATTATTCTGCATGCTTCCAGCGGGGTACCTTCCATCGTGCTCTGTGGTGCACATTATTGCCGGGGTCCTTATGAGAACAAGTTTGAATTGTTTCCTGGAATAACTGAATTTGAAGAAGCCTATCTTTACATCATTGTAGCCTCCTTGTTGCTGTTGTTGGTTATGCACGCAGCTTCAAATTCAATAGGGCATCCCTTTTGTTTACCAATTTGAAAAGACGATAATATTTCAATTGTCTGTCAATTATATCCTTTTAAAATAATAGAATCTATCTCATATAGTAATAGTTTTTGAAATGTATTAATTCTTCAAATTATTTTTACTGCTTCAAACATATGCATACAAATTAATTTTATTTATTATGCGTATCGGAACTGTAAAACTGTAAGTCACATTTTATTCCATTTTATGTTACCTCGAAAAGCTATATATAGTTTACTTTAAAAGTTTATTGCTGTGTGTTAAACCATAAAATCAGTACGTCCATAAATTAAAAAGGAAAATTTACTAAGGCAGTCCTTCCAATCGATTTTATTGTTCCAATAAAAGCAGAAGAATGTTTCTGTACCATGCACTTAACTTTGTCCTCTTTATTAGTCTAGTTGATGTGTATTTTTTTATAAAACTGTTTCTTGTTGCAACAACTTGTGTACTTAAAGTATAATGTTATTGACTAGACCATTTACATTAAGCCCAACTTTTTTAATTTATGATATGCATACTATTATAGGTTATAAATTATTCCCTGTTTATACAATCATTGAGTTACATTAGACTACACTTCTGGATAAATAGTGAGACTAATTAGGCAGTTTGTTTATTACGATAACATTTATTTTTCCCATATGAATTTGATTTATAATGTTTATTTTTAATATTATTTAGAATTAGAACATTCAATTATTTTAAATTATGGATTACTTTTATTCAATTAATCGAAAATTGTGCAGAATAACTTTATTAATTTGTATCTACATTAGAATCTATACATACACTTTATAAATTATCCGTTCTTATATATTTAGCTATAACTATGATAAAAAACTGGAAATATTCTCACATTCCTTGTTCTACATTATGATTTTTTTGTAGTTAGTTTTCGTTTACAACGCTAAATATTGAAACTTCGGAGCATTATCTAAATCCAGATTTTGGCATATCTGACAGATTAATTTCGGCATTATGAATACCTATATTATAGTACACAACCCGGCCTTTATACGATATATATTATACTAAAAGACGACAAAAAGGCATTTATCATCTCCTGTCTTTTCCTGGATGGTGATGGCGTACTTTTTGCTTTTTATTATATATATGGCTGGTTGACAATAATCTTCTTTCATAGTTTGTATATTTATCTAGTTCAATTAATTCTTACTGTTATATGGGATCTGGGGTGAAATAACGTATCGATTAATCTTGAGCTTCGTTTAGTGGCTTGAATTGTATTGTACCTGAATGAGATCACCCTTCGACTCTCAAATCGAACATAGAATGAAACTTACAAGTAACTATCGCTGCAGGGAAAAGATTGTAATCGTCAAGTATCACTTGATCTTTTTTATAGTGATATCCTTTGTATTTTCCTTGCTATGTAGATGGCCTTTCTTTTTACTTCCCCTATACCGTTTGTTTTCGTGGTTCTAGTTGTTCTTGTTTAGAAAAATGTTTGATAAGAACCTTCAGAAATATTTTTTGGTCTATCTTACATGGATACTTCCATATTTTAGCAGAATATTAAACTTTTTGACCTTTGTATGAAAATAAAAGTACCATTAATTAATTAATACCCTTTATTTTTTGCACATTTTTATTCACGCTATATATATCCTGTTAATATCTTGTAATAATACTAAATTTAGATTTATAGAGACAAGTAAAGAATAAAGAGTTCCAATTCTTTTTTCCTAATGTAACATATATTTATATAAATTAAGTTCCTATATCGGTTATCTTTATCGCATCTTAGCCCCGAAGTACACATTAAAATTGGTTAATTCTTTTGATGTTGCTAAAAGTTCGACTGTTTCTTTAACAGTTGACGTGCACATATATAGACTTTAGTTGTCACTGCATAATTTAGATGCATATAGCGTTATGATCCAGTCATTTCACCCATATAAGCAGGCCGCAGATGTTGTCTAGTCTAGTATTTCTCTCCTTGTATTAAAGTAAATGTTTTAAAAGTACAGTCAACAATTTGTGACATGATCTTAATAATAATGTATAGCTCCTCCTTTTTGGTCTAAACCTCCCCTTGGAGGACTTTCACACCCAGGATAATATAAAAGATTAGAAAAACCACTACACTACATGTCGCATTTAATGTATTAACGGTGCAGCAGATATTTTCGGTGTTGTATACCGTCGGTGCTCTCTTAGTACATACGATCTGTATAATTCAGATAGTGCAAATTTTATAGTATTGAGTTGAACGAACACCCGGTGTTAACTGCATTTTAATCTTGCTTCTTTATGTGGAAGAAATCCTTATCAATGTTTATGATCTGCTACAGGGCACATGTGTATTTTCCTGATCTTCTGCGCGAAAGGCTCTGTATGTACATTTAGATCGTCAATTGAAAACCTTTCGTCTTAATTAAAGCTTATTGTAGAATAAAAAGATCGATTTTCTGTAATTTAGATTCTTTTTACTCGTGAGAATTAGTTTTGTTCTATATTCTGATATGTAAACAGTTGATGTATATAAATCTTCTGAAATTGGAGCACTGTGGTTGTGTGTATTTATTATATGTACCATTTCAAATGGGTTTATTGTCCTATTATAATGTAGTTCATGTTAACTTTGTGGTTAAGTTGTTATTATATATAACAGTATTACAATTTAGTACTTTGGACCTAACATTCAACCTAATTTTACAGCTTACCCCTCTTTGCATTGTATGTTGCATTTATAGTTGTGTTCTTTTGGCTTTTTACAAAATAAAGTTTTAGTTTTTAATATACCGTGTTTTATGGTCAGAAGGTTCAGAAACTGTTTACCTACGTACTAGAAAAGTATCATTGCCGGCATTTTGTTGCACAAATTGATGAAAATATGTATTATATATCTCTAGCTAAATACAATTCGAACTTCTGCACATAAGAAATTCTCAGTTTAATAGTATAGATGCTTCCACTTTTTTTATTTCATTTAAATATTATCGTAATTTATTCCGATGTCTATATGTATAAAAGCTCTAAGGTCCATAGAAGGAGAGAACGTTTTTCTTATTCCAAAAAGCGTCACTTCCGAAACTTGTTTACCATATTTAAGATCTATAGAGGCATCAGATTCCATAAGAAGGTGAGGGTCGTGCTCCATTTGACATCTTAACAAATACAGCTCATCAACCTCCATTCCTCACTTCCCATCTTTCCCCAATTTGTGACTCATCCGATGATGTTTGGAAAGCGCTGACAAATCGTTTCTGCTAGTAAATTTGTTCGAATGAAGTCGACATTCGACTTGAGACTTTGGGAGTATTATATAATACCATCGTTACCGGGGCTTACATTTTTTTGGTAAAAGGCGGCATGTGAGTGACTCAACCAATTGGAACACTTGTGCGCTGTTTTTAAGGGTCAAGTGATTTGGCAAGACTTAAAAATTGTTCATTTGCTTTGTCCCCACTTAATTTAGAACAAAAATTGGTATATTTACAATGTCTGAAGACCACGTCTTATAATTTACTTAATTTCGAAATTAATGCACATTTTGAACGGCCGCCCTCGGTATATTTGAGTTGAAATTTAGCTTTGGGATTGTTACTTGTATAAATAGAAATATATTTTATGACTAAAATGTACCAATTGCTATATATAT
>JAUZNC010037768.1:0-41828 GCA_034780395.1 Vannuccia rotundouncinata | reverse complement strand
ATTTCCCTCCAAAGCATGTATCTACATGTACCATGTGCCTACTTTCTCTATATAGCAGTATTCCTCTCGTCCCTAACTTTTTAATTAGACCTGTTAATTCTTCACTCATCTATAGTCTGTGTAGTCTACCTATATCCTGCTAAACATGAACTTGTATTATCAGAAAACCTTGGTCTCCCGATATAAATTACATTTCGGCAGTAGTATCGGCCATATTAAACAAATCGAAAGATTGCACCCCACCAGCATTTATAGTGGTGGAATTTACCAAGATATAGTATATTCTAGGCTATTTGGATGACATTTATAATAATGTTTGGGTCTCCAGTATTTTTTTATATTTGGAGGAAAATAACTGGGGTGAAAATAACTTCTATCAATTATCGTCTCTTATACCTATCTAGCTATACTAATATCAATATTTGTACCAAAATCTTGGTACTAATGTGAAATAACAAATTAGCCTCACTTAATAGCCCTTTTGCTTATTGAAAATTGGAATAATCAATACATTTGATTAATTGCTTTATTGATTTTTTTATTCTTTGTTAATTATTGATTAAGTGTATACTTACCAAAAATAATAAACGGTATAAGGACTATAACATTGAACATTTAGTTTGAGACAATTTTTAAATGGATTTCTCAATGGGTCACCTATAATTTCAAAATGGAGACTTAATTAAAATCCTTTACAAAATCAAAATATATTTAGATTTTCAATTTCATATTGTATCTATAATAAAATGTGACAAAGGTCATTGTGTTTTTCTTACATTTTTTATTCTACTTGTCAATACTAAAATAATTACATTATACTCAGTCTATATATCGTTTTGTCTTTTATATACGATCACTGATAAATAAAAACGATTTCTTGTTATTCGCCATCTGATATTGATGTACCTATTTAGAATGAAAGCTGGCATCAATTTAAATCATTTGGTTATAATGTTCCATCTCACAGACGATTCTCTATAGCAACCTCATATTCTTCACTGTATAACGTGGTCAGTATATTCCCATAATGTATAAAGGTATGCTCGACTATGCAACCCAACTCACCCCACAAGAATATAGATTCGTCCTGAAACTTCTCGATCAGCAAGCAGTATCATATAGATGTATTATTGATCGTTCAGCCAAGAGAAAAAAATGAGGTTTAAGAGATGACAAAATGGGATGGAAAGATGAGACCCATTATGATATTGTGGTAATACCCTAATCTTATAAATAATATAGGTGTTACTGTTGCAAATACAATCACTTCGTAGCCTGGTTTTTAAGGACATATTCCATTTTTCCTTCCTTGAAGTTGCTCCTAGCTTCCAGACTGTTTTTTTCGCATAATAACTACACACTCGACTTATAACGCCGTATAGTGTGCTTTATAATTGTGATCATGCGCTCGAAAAATTCAGTTACAACATCAAAGAGATCTTATGTATAAGAATTAAGTAATAAATTAATAAAACACATGCTATAACGGAGTTTCTTTCATTTTCACAAGATTAAACACGCTTTCCACTAGATTAAAATCTTTTTGAACACCGAGTATGTTAGAATATTTTGTTTTGAACATATATCAACGAATATATATATATATACAACAAATTGTATTATAAAATATTTATTCTATAAGACTGTTGAACTATGTTTTATATTAATTATGAAACAATTATTCAGTCCAAATATGTTTTTATGGTTTCGATTTCATTTCAAATTACAGCTTTATTTTTCCACCTTAAAAGATTATGCTTAAATCATATTAAAACGTGCCTTTTTCAAAGTTTATTTTATTTTGTGATTTTACTTAATTGAACATGGATTCACATGGTTCATATAATAAGGATATATATATTAATTAATTTAAATATTCAAATTGAAAGTTTCGTTAATAAATTCTTTAGAATTATAATTTCTATGAAAAATAAGAGCAGTTTGTGTTATTATATAAACGTTTTTATTAAATTTTAACACCTCAAATCTTCTCCTGAAGTAATTGAAGTTTTATAATGCTGTCTGCCATTGTTGTTATAAACTTTTTTTTAGTATACTAAATAATAAAATTTATTCTTTACTTCTTAAATTTTCGATCCTAAATTAATTGTTTGTGTTTAATTTTTTTAAATATACATGTAGATATTGTTACTTCAAAAGATATGAGCTAATAATCAGTTTGATTACCCGAAATAGGTTGACTAGATAATTCCTTTATATTTTTTAATGTGTATAGCATATACATAAATCCATATAAAATAATAATTTAAAAATATAATTACTAAGACTCAACCTATTCGGATAAAAAGTAAAAAGTAAATTTTAACCCAACGAATTTAATAATCTAGGTATGTAATGATTTAATCTTCTTCTGTGACCTAGATTTTTTGGCGAAAGAATCTAATTAAATTAGATTATAAAACAATAATTCCCTCTTTTCCTCTTCTGTCTCTTTTAATCCTTCTTGGCTTCAAAATATGAAAAGAAACACATTATGATTTATATTCACCAGCCTTGCATGCTTCAATATTCCAAGAAAACAACTTGCGGAATAAAACTCTAATGTTATTAACTTTAAATAATGTATCTCAGCTCATATATGTTTATTTAGTAGTATATATTAGCGACAAAAGGTGATTATTTCGGAACATTACGTTGATATGCGAAGTTGAATAATATACGATTGTAATAGAACTGGATATGTAGTCCGTTGGGGGATTTCTTAATAGCAAATCCGTTTATTGTTGGCATATTAAATTATGTACAAATTATGTAACATTATCCTACTAACTTAATTTAATATATACACGATATGAAAGGACATTCTGAGATACTTATTTTAAATTACAATCTGTTCAGAAAGTGATTCAATCCATGTTATTTAATATTTTATTTCTTATAGCTATTGAATTTATAAACTACCTTAAAACATCAAACATATGGGATGTTTTTTATAGGTTTGTTTGCATATTCGTCCCAGGGAAGAAAATTTAATTCTGAAAGAAATACCACTATATATATAAAAGTAGTTCTATATATATAATGTCTTGAAGTCACCCTAAATTGTCGTTCTGGTACATCCTATAAGTTATGTGCCATATTATAGATAATAAATACTATGTGGAGTGGAGGTGGCGTCAATGTACTGTGTATATCTTAATAATTTTCCGCTTATTCAGGTGCTTCTTATCGTCTTTGGTTTATGATATCAGCTGAATAAATTCTCTTCGTATAGTTCTGATCTGTTTTGCGTACAATTTTTGACTTTATAAACTTGTACCATTTTACATTATAATATCATTTATATTTTATGTGTACGTGCCTATAGCGAAATTATTCCTTCGTGTAAAATAGATGTGGTTTTCTCATGTGGTGTAAAGTCATTAAAACCGTTGGTATAAGTTGACTTTCAAAAATGAAATTATAATTGTATGACGGCAGCAAACTGTTCTTAACCTACTTCTCAAATCGATTTTGTAGAGTTTGAGACATAAAAACATGTTTTTATACTTAATTAGCATCATCTATAAATAAACAGGAATAACTTTGTTAAAGTTGTCCAGATATATTGGGTATTTATATATTTTCTATCTGTTTTGTCTACTTCAGAACTGGACGGTGTATCAAAGAATCTCTCATGATTTCAACGTTCTGATTTTAACTCTTTCAAGGTAAGAGGATTATTCATTTAACTTCTGAAGAATTATTAAAGCTTCACTTTATTTACTACTTTACCATTATTTAAAATTGATTAATGACTTCTTTTATTACTATATTACTATTTATTGCAGTAATAGACAGTATACATTTACTTATAGTAAATCATAGGTATATAGCGAACAGTTTTGTGAAGATTTGGTTAACTTATTAGAAAGATTTAGTTAACTTAATTTAGAAACATTATTTCCAATTGATATTATGTTGAAAGTAATTACTTTTGATCAACTGTTAGTTTATATATAATTCAACTTCTTTTAAAATCCAATAAATTGAATGTGTTAACACAGCTTACAGATAATTGTTTAATAGCTACAATTAGATTTACTGTTTTTCCTCTATTTTATGTTTAAGGCTGTATTCACTTTTATTTGCGCATACATCGCTAAAAACTATAACTGAATATTTTACGATTTTTTGTGTTGGCTAAGCTTTATGCGTCAACATCAAGCAGAACTTTTCACCGGAACACATCTCTCCCATTTTGCCACCACCTCAGCTATAAACGTCTCCCTTTAACATGAGAGTACCTTATATAGCCAGTGTTTTGTTGAACTTCTTTTTTTGAATGTGTCGGCAGTGAGTCTCCCAGAGTGCCACTGTGTAAACCTTGTGCGTCAACAATCTTCCTCTTATGAGGCCGTCTGCCCTCCTCCTATCAACTGTGCTCAGTGGTTATAAAATAGTTGACGACACTGAGTCAACAGCTCCACCCTTCCACGAGGTTCCGCTGCGCTCCGTCGTTAGGAGTTGGTTGGAGAAAGTGGGTGAATAAAAGATTGGAGCTGTGTTATATAAGATTGTGTACAGATGTGTATGCTGTATTAAACCTTAAAAATAACTTTTTGGTATGTTGTGTAGACGATGTTTACCTTTTAAGAATGATCCAATATTTTATACTTGAATGTTCTAATTATCGAATCATTTAAGGGCGAATATTATAGACCGAATAAAATATTTATTAGTTGTTTTTTTTAATCTAAATTTTGTTCTTGTTCGTTTTTAATTTTCAAGGTGCGATTTAAAATTAATTTCATATAATATGCAGTGTTATAATTCGAGGTTCGTTAAAATTATAAAAAAATGAATTCAGTATTATTATTAACCTTCCATATCTATATCTTATTTGATATTCACCAACAGGTACTATTATTAGATCAATATGTCTTACTGTTTTGCAAATATGGTCAGTTCGTCTGAGGTAAAATATATTCTTTATACGCATTGATATGCCTCAATACTCTGGATAAGACAAACCTTTCATTAATTATTCAACAAAGACAATTTAGGAAATCGCATACAAAACCACACAAACTGCATCTAATCTAAATTTGCAACCATAATTTATTAATCTGCTAGATATATATTCACCAAACCTGAGAGATTCGCGTTGCAACAATAGAAGTGTTTGATGACTCTTCGCGTTGATCTAATTAGCTGTCATGTAAGGGCCATATTTAAATGATAAAAACAGTACAGTGTCGTCTTTATATTGCCCAAACATCTGTATTACTATCAATAAAAGCGCTACAAACTAAGTGACACTACTCTAGGCCGTTGAAGCATATCAGTATTCCTGGATGATTGACAGTCCGTTGTCACCACAGCCCGAGGTGCTTGATGCTAATCAATAATATATCACAACGAAATTCACCGACCGATTGACTAACTCGTAAATATGCATGAGTCATAACTTAACCACCAAGCTTGTCAAACGAGCTATAATGAATTATTAACAATCGCCTGATCACAATCTCCATTCAACTAATTTGTTGTTCGGCGACATCCAGTTTCCTGTCCTGATCCTGCCGTCAAGATGTCGTCTGATCGCTTAAATAATTAAACATGGCTCTGGAGTTACGTAATCTTTGATTCTAGAGCGATGCGACGTATATGCCCAATATAATTCTCGCTTGGTGACTTCTTATAGCGACCAGAAAACGTAAAATATTTCATCTCAAAAGGGGAAGAAGAAAAGAGAGTTATAAAATAAAAATTGCTCTTAACCTCGGCGCTTATAGGTGAGGGTGTTGTTTTTTGATGATTTTCATTCCTCCTGATTAAATAACGCGCCGTTCTTATCGGGATAATACCTCATTGTGGTCTCATTAGCGGCGCTTAAAAGCACACTACACTCCTGTGAACGACGCCATACTTCTGGTGTCGAAGGGCCGATGTATCCCACAGTCTTCTCCTAATAGCTGATCATCTCACACTCCTGAGTTAAAAGTCTTTCTCCTTTTTTTGTAGAAATAAATGCGAGGAATGTGACTATTATAGTGTTTTATATCGCGAAAATAACATCTAAACAACTCCCACTCTTTCTCTCTTATAACTTGTCCTCGGGCCATCATAGCATTGATTGATCCCGCTCAATAAAGTGTCTTTGATGGACCCTGTTCTAAATGTTCAGGACCGGCTGTTGTTGTAGTCATGGTAACGGAGGGGAGTCCTTGAGGCGGTGAATTTGAAATGTGAGATTGTTGTCACACTGTCCGTCTGTCTAGCTGTTTTGTTCTGACGATTTTCTAGAGAAAGTCTAATAAAACAGAAAAGGAAAATTATGAAATACATTTATTTACTGTGTTGCTGGCAGGCAATAAACTCAATTTATTTGAAAGAATATTTCAACTAATAAATATTTCATTAATTTTCCATCTAAATCTTCCTAATTTCAAAGCTGTCTGCAGTATTATAAGAGTTTTATTCGGCTGTTCTTGTTTCCAATACTCTTAGCTTTTTAATGAGGAGTTGTTGCCATATATATATATACACTCAGATTATCTCCCTTAAAATTGTAATACATCTTTAAAAAAGAGTTTAATTAGAATTCTCTAAATTTTGTTTTTCTTAAATATTTATTTGACTTAAAACATTATCGATATATTGATTGAATCTTATTTTTCATTAATGCGTATATGAATAGCGATTTCCAATTAAATACAAATACATACTTTTTCATTGCAATCGTATTGCTTTTTCATAGAAATCGTTAAAAGGATATATTATATACTTTAAATGTTTACATTTTATTTGTAAACTGGTTACTGGAAAATCTCGTTAACTTATTTCCTTGGAATAGATTCATCAAAGTTGATATCCCGGCTGTCAGTGTCATTTCCATAGTATAGGTAAGGCGCAGACATAAAGATGCACAGACTAGATTATATTATCGACTGTGAAGGCCGGAAAATTCAGTCTTCAAACTAACTTGAGACTTAAAAACATGGCCATAGACTAACTCTTGACATTTTCTGCACACGAGATACACAAGTTTTAAGTATGATGAACAGTTTTCTCAAAAAGATAATTTAAAATCTTTCTTTATATACATTATGCTTCTTGTTATTCTTCTTATACATTTACGTTTATACTACACCTTTATCTTCTTTCGACTATATCTCACCACATCCGATTCCAATTGTCTTTCTTTTTTATCTATTCATTCTCTTTTTGGCTATAATATTCTTTTGCTTCTATTTACCTTTTACTCCTCTCAATTCTTTCTACCCTCTTCTCTTAATTTTTCTTTCTCTGTTTATTTTTCAACAAATAAAAAACGCTATTTTCAACAAATTGTAAGACAATAAATTAATTCATTAAAATCCATAATTTAGATTTGAACAGATGACCGTGACACTATTATTGCTGATCGCGATTCATAAACAAAGGTCAGGAGTCATGGATCGGTGCATACATAATTGATTGGTTCGTCAACAGGTTACACTGATCTCACGAACTGAAATCATCTCCCTAAAATATAGACATAAGAAGCATTTTTATTCACCTCCCAGTTTGCTAGAATTGTTACTACAGTTTGTCTCTTTATAATTATCGATCGCTACAGGGGGAACACAATTGTCGATGAAAGCTGTTATCGCCGTATAATTACAGGACAGTGTAAAGGCATAATATATGCAGACTGGAGTGGACTTGTGAATAGCCTATAGTATAAAACCAAAAGATTTTTCAAATAGTGGCTTAAATCGAATTCACATCAATAATTTACACCTTTGTGTATTATATATATATGACGAAAATAAATATATATTATGAACTATATGATATTAATTGTTCTTGTCCAAATACCATTTTATTTCCCCTTTCTTTGAAATTCTCCAGGCGTTTTTTTGAAAATATAAATTTAATTGCATTAAATATCCTAAAGCGAGATTTTCTATAGTTGACTTCTCCTTGAATAATAAGGTGACTATATATTTTGTTATTTTATCATTCTTTTCGCTCTGGTATTTAGTTAAAAATAAAATCGAGTTCAATTATAACATGTGATTTAATTTAAAATAAGAAGTCGTAAATTAAAAAAATTAATGACAATTAATTGTTTAAAATATAGCTGTTATTTGATATAAACGGTTTTGAATTATTATTTTTTATAGTTATTTTTTTATGTATTCTATTTCAACTTAAATTTTTATTATAAACAGTTTTAGTCTTCTTAGTAATTATATTTATATTATATCTTTGTTAGTCTCTATTGACGACTTTTACAATTGTAATAAGATTAGCCTTATACAATCCTAGACCGCAGCTGTATTCACAATTGTTCTTGAAACTTCCATATACAAATTGGGATGTTGTGATCTAGAAACGTCAATGAAAGAATAAAGAGTAATTTATATTTTACAAATTGAGATCATTTCTATGATTTAAAATGTTTCTGCGGTGAAATGTTTCATCTGTTTTTAAGCAAACAAGAATTAGTTCCTATATTTGTCTCTCCTGTCGTGCAATTATTTTGAACAACACGAAAAACGTGCAAAACTTGTAAAACATGTTTAAGTTGATTTAGGTGACGTGTTTTCCCTCCGCATTCTAAATGATTGACATTATATCAGTAATTGTATAATATAGAGATCTCTGCTAGTCGGTAGAGTTATGTCATAAACAGTTGCAATATCCAAATGGTCAGTTGGTCAGAAATGTTTCTAAACGGATTTTTTTCAACTATTATTCATTTGTATGATTAAACTGGGCTAACAACATTAATATAAACAATAGGGTATGTTGAGTCATATCCGCTGCAACCATCAATAGGATAAATCTAGTGAAAGAGAACCGCCCATTTATAAATACATGTATTATAATAACAGATTGTGTTCCGTTTTCATGTCTTCACGAGATACCGTATGATATGACTGGTGTATATTTGGGAAAGGAGTAGAGAGCGATTTTGTTACGCAATCATATTATAAAAACCAGAGGTCATGCAACATGGATTAACCACGACATGTGTTGCTCTTATTTTCAACAATGCAATGAGAGGGAGGTAAATAGGCAAGAGAATATAGATAGAGAAGAAATACGAAGCCCTGGCATGACGTAACTCAAATAGCTTCAGAAGCCGAGCATCTTGTGTTTGTTATTCCGTTAATAGTCGTTCATATCACTTTTCCTGTGTGTCAAATTGAGGCCCTTGCAGTTGGATTGGGGTAATTACATGCTCATATTCAAAAAAATAAAAGAAAATTATAATGAAATAATTTCTCTTTTTTGTCAGTAGTAATACTCATAACATGATAAAATGTGAAGTTTATCATCATCTATTATAGAAACCATACATTTTTATCCCGTCATCCTTTTGACAGACCCTCAATTATTATCTCTTTAGTTGCATCATTATGATAGACTTAACATGTCTAACCAGGAAAATAAGTATGAATATTAATAAAGCATGTTTGTATCTTTTTAAAGAAATCGCGTCTTAATGTCAGACTATTCATTAGTTTATATTAATTTGAAACCTTATCGTATCAAGACAGCTTTGTTCTAAGCTTACATGTCATATTGGAAATTTCAAGAGTAGCACCTTGTCATAATCATATGCTAATTTGTATTTAATTCCGACTCTTATCATTTTATATCCTTACCTGTTTTGCAGGGAAATTATAAGTAAGTATTTTAATTTAAAATTCTTGTTGCCATGAACTGCGTTATAAAGGGCGTAAGTTTAATGAATAAAGAAGAGATTTGGACTGCTACTTTGAATAATTGTAACAATTAGTCAGTAAGAGGTTGTTTGATCAAGATCCAGATCAGGGACAGATTGGTTTTTTCGATAGTTATGGGAGGTTTATCTACAAGTTTGCAATCGATACCTTATGCGGACTGTTTTGTAAATTGGAATTTCAGTCCAGATGTTTGTTTGTTTTGTATTTTGAAAGTTCGCACGAATATAATGTGAATATAATTAAAATACCTATTTTAATTGGAATTATTACAAAGTTCAGATTCAAACCCAATCGTGATCATGTGACAAAAATATATCTGCACATTTTTCTATGTTCATTGTACCTTTTTGTAGTATAGGTCACCTTTGTTCTCGTATTAAACTACATACCACTCCATTTTTAGGACTATAAACAAGCTGTACTTACTTCCATAATCCACGTCACAAATATACTTTGTTCTCTGTATTCTGTCCATCATACATAACCCCCTCTTGCTCTACAGGGTGTAAAGTGTGTATTTACACTTTCATCGGTCAGTCATTCAACAAATTATCAAATCAGCAGGTGCTGCACATTATATTATGACCATGCAGACGCATATATTATATTGATTTCATTCTATTAAACATGCAAACAGAAAATATAGAGGGCCCGCTGAGTATATATCATAACAAAATTGAACTAAAAACTCCCTTCAGTAATAGTCGAATTTGTTTAATCCTCCCAATTGTTTGTCTAAGTCTCTATAATGACTCATTTTATGGTCTAAACTGTTTTAAATCACGGTGGTCTGATGTATTTTTATAATAATAACTTCCACAAATGCAACTAGAATATTGTTCTAATTTTTCTATCCTCTCCCATACTCTTATAAATGAAACTTGTGTTGTTTTAATCGCATGTCCTCCAGCTCAACATGCAATCCACTCTCAAAGGGCATCTGAATGTCATGCTCCCAAAAATGCCACATCTCAGAAGTTGCATATAATCTGTAATGTTTGAAGTCTGCCTTTTGTATGAACCTGTTAGCAAACTATGTAGCTTTAAATCGACGTCATTGATTTTGGATATTGTTTGAGCTATAGAAAGAATAATATTCTTTTTAATAATTGTATTTTTATAATGCTGTATATTTAGGATTAATTATTTTTACATGAAAATCATACACAAATAAGTGCATAGATAATTATCCCGATAGACTGGTTCAATTTCACTTATTTTATTCATAGCGTCTTTGATAAAATAATATTAAATTCTCTATTTAGTACAAAAAGTAATATGGATATAACCTTACATATATTTATAATTGTACTATTTTTATAGTTATTGCTTCAATCATAAAAATTATCGTGAAATATTTCCTTTATGCAATTATTGTCTGTATAGTAAATGGAAACCACAAAAACTACACAAGCATATACTAATTATCATTTTTTATTTCAATCGATCGTTATAAGAATTGCTATATTGTATATACCTACAGGCTTTACTTCTTTATAATAACGTTAAACACCAGATGTGCTCATTCTTCGTGGGAAATTACATTTATATAGTAACTAAGCTTTTTATATATTATAGTACAAATGATTCATTCTTTTAACAATATATATATTTTTTAAAGGACATGCGTGTCTGTTAAGAGTCAAAATAGGTGTTGAAAAAAATTAAATAAAACAAATTATTCACATGCGTGTCTGTTAAGAATGTTGAAAAAATAGTTGTTGACAGGGGTTGAAAAAATATTAAATATAACAAATTATTCCCATATAATCAACTTTAATTCAAAATTAATACAAAAAGTTTTATTGTTATATGTTTTGAATGAATATTTATAATGATTCGTTTTTACAACTTTTAAACAATAATTTTTTTAATAATGACATTTATTAAAATGTAATTACCTATTTCAAATTTTGTTTGAAATAGCATATGTATCCTACAGCCTGGTATATTATACATCCGAGTCCACGACAGGACAATTTAATGAATTAATATCGATTATATACGTGCATATTCATGCTAATTCTATTTTATAGATTCCTTGATCTTAATCTATACAGTTCTTTATCTTACCAATTGATCTGGCTCTTTTGAGTTGCAGTTCTTATAAAGTATGAAAAGTACATTAACCATGAACCAGATATCTTCACAAATGGAAGAATTTTCGCTGGTCTCTCGGTTGTCCCTTATAAACATTCCAGCATTTAGAACTCGTCATTGTACCTCCATATATAATACAGTTTCACAATGTCAATCGATGAGGCGTTTTCTTATCCAGAGAAATTCTCCTCTCTGAAGTCTTAGACGACAAATTAATTAAATTAACTAATGAACCGACCCCGATTATCAGAGTGAACAGAGCGCTTGATATAGTAGCCAAACGGGTCCATTCACCCGTTCAGTCATTCACTTTTACATTATTACTTTTCTTTGTGTGATTGTGTGCATTTTCATGCTTCTTTTTTCTGGTTGTGTTTTATTGAAACGTTGTTTTATGTGATCAGGGACTTCTATGCTGTGGTTTAATGTTGTAATGTTATGGGAAATAGGTTTTGTTTTATTCATATATATCATTTTATAGATGTTTTCTTTTTAAATATTTACAGTAAAACGGAATTAATTTATTTCATCTTTTCTGTTATACTCCATCTATCATATCTAATTTTTTAAATCTTTTATTTTCTCTTCTTCTTAAATGCTTATATTTTCTTTTTTCAATTTAAATTGAACGATAGGCATTCAAAGTAATAAATATGGTTTTATTCCAGGTTTTCGGAGGCCTTTGAAGATCATCCAGTGAAAGTGGAAGTTTCTGTCGCTATTCAAGTAAGTTGGACATTGACATTATAATGGTTACAGTCAGCATTCAATGAAACTAGTTTGAATAGACATTCCGAAGAATACAATAAACATTAAATAATCATGACACATATGGTCGCAGTGTTTAGGCGTTGAGCCACTCCCTTGGTTACCAATGTATCGGACCTTGACAACTGTTCTTCCGGTGTAAGAGAACGCTTAGCCAACCTTTGTGACAGTGCTTTTATCTGTCTTTTTGCAATTGTCATCTTAAAAATATAGAATAAAAGAATAGAAATTGTGAGTTACAGCCCTCCAGATATCGAAATCTACGATTTGATACAAAATAATGTTTTGTTTTGTATCAAATTTAGTTTAGCAAAACACTTAAAACCAATATTAAAATCGCATCATTATTTAACCCTGCAGGACATTATTGTTGCTTTGTTTTGATGAATTCGAATTTAAATCCAGTTTGCTAGAGGTACAATTTTTAATTAGCGTATTTCTCAAGTAAATATTTCATGCAATAATCCTTTAGAATAAGGAGATAACGAATTGGATTTTTGTTTGTTTTAAATTGCGCATATTGATTCCTCTAAAATAGTTACCAATTTTATCACTCTCGATCTTTTTGGAGTTGAAGTCTTTGCATGTCTTATATAAAACAACTATAGATCACTGATAAATTTTCAATGGATCTTCTCTTTTGGGATGTCTTTCCTATAGATATAGAGGGGATGCTGAGTGTAGGAGCGGTGCAAACATTGTGTCGTGTTGTATGTACCTTTGCTGCTCTATATTGCTGCTCTGTTAAATAATTAATAAGACCCTTTTCTAATACCTGTAACATGAAACAAGAATTAGTAATTTTCAAACTTGAAAGACAGGATGTCTTGTCAAAATTTAGAAGGTAACTTTAGAACAATTGTTTTAGACAGTATAATTTGATCGCATATGTAAAGCAGGCATACCAAAAGTATGCTATTAATATATCGATCCCTGATGAGTCAAAAAATATTCCCACGTATAGTCCAAGAATCAACTATGCCCCAAAGTTCCTGTACTGTGGACACTGTACCACCCTCCACCACATGTGCGGTTCAGGTGCTCCATAGTGTGGGGTCAATTATCCCAGTTGGTGTTTTCTAGGCGTGATATATCACACATTAGCATGAGAGAGGATGGATCAAGCTCTTAATTGGACTTCGGTGTTCCTTTTTGGTCACTCCTGTTCCCATCCTTAAGGGTAATACGTGTCTCGCATCCTTTCACCATTACACCAACCTTTCCTGCTGGTGTAGTAGTAATGAAATGTTTAGTTTACAATTGTATTTTGTGTGGCTTAATTTATATTACAATAAAATGGATTTACAATATTTATATTAGGTATTAATAGAGCTATAACTGATTTAATCATTTTTGTTGGTTTACGTTGAATAAATATTAAATAAAGTTTTAACGCACTGTATTATTGGTAGCTTAATAATCAATACTTTAAAACAGGTTCCAAATCAGTTTTGTTATACATTCCATAATAGCTTGTGATAGATGAATTGACGTGGAATTTACTTTATATTATGTGCGATTAAAGGGCATTCATGATAAAGAAATCTTTTGGAAAATAATAGCGATAAAATTAACAAAGGACTGATCTAATTGCAATGATAAGAAATTGACTAAACTCTATCAGATAGGAAAATCAATTATCTAAATCGATTTTGTATAATTTTGAGTGAATATAATAAAAACTGCTTCCCAGATCAAATCATATGAAAAATGAAACAATGAAGGCAATATCCTCTGTCCTATAGAATTATAATAATAAAACTCATTCGACCTTTTTTATTTCCTTTTGAAAAGAAAATTTTGGTAGTTCGATTATAGGAATGGTTCAAAAATAAAAATAAATTAATGGAACTGAACAAAGACACTATAATGATACTCGCAATATGAGATAGGCTACAGTTACTTATACGGTTTATATGAAACGTATGGTGTTTAAATGACAGACTTTCGGCGCGTATCTAACTATATTTTAATTAAAGTTTTAACCCTCCATCAATGCCAAGAGCCTGTCTGTATTTCTGCAAAGCAGAATGTAACTCTCCCAATTAATTAAAGTCCACAGGACGTTAATTGCCCAATTATTAGAGCAATGTGGAGTGACCCCATCTGATGAAGGTGAAACTCCATGATTATAATCTGTGTGTATATATTATGACTGTCTATCAACACCACCACCATCCTTTTGGTGACAATTTATCTCACGTTCCATTTGATCTGGGATATCAAATGTCCCGTACATATATCATTTATATTTTGGGTATAGGTATTCAGGCCTGGATATAAAACATATATAATACACGGTCGAATGCTGTACATTTGATATTATTCGTCTGACTGGCTGTCGGACTTATCAACAATTCCGATGACTGAAGTAACTTTGTTTATTTACACTGTAATAAATTTATTCTTGATAAGAGGGTCATCAGTGATAAAAAAGTGAAGCACACATTTTGGAAGCTTCAGTTGTCGGCTCTCTGCAAGAGGTGCTCACTTTTGGTGTCAGTAAACACAAAGAGGTTTAGTTTAGTCGTACTTTACGGCTGCATCCCACCAATTTTACCAATAATTCTTTTTATGATTCTTATTTAAACTCACTTTTAGCAAACCTTTTTTCATTAACAACCGTCATCTTATCTTTTCCACAGTCCTCATGATCATTTTCAACGATAAAATAAGATTAAACTAAAACCTAGCAAGTCGGATCACCCCTGTTCGTTTCCCCTATTTTTGGATTAGAATTACTAATTGGGCCCATCCAAAATCGTGTTCTTTGGAGAAGCTATCCTTATGTACAACTCTCTCAATCTCTCTCTCTCTCTATGCTATCACACACTATTGCCTCTACAACCAGCATCGTCAATGGAGCGTATTTTCTTATTTCACACGCTCACAATTTACAAACTTTTTTGTCCTCAAAACTCATTTAGCTCAAGAACTATAAGAGGGAGAAAAGGGAGACTGATATACAAACCGAATTTAAAAAACGAAATCAGATCTTGCCCTTCCCTCCCCACCCTCCCCCACACCGTATAACGATCAAACGTGAAGGAAGGAGACAAGACGAACAGTCTGTCAGACAAATGGGTTATACCTTCCATCTTCTCTCAATACGAAAAGAGGATAAATACTGCAGATCATCATCTCACTTGATCGTATGTGTAGTGAGCTAAAACCCCGTCCCATAACCGTTTCCATCATTTGCATAAACTTTAATACTAAATACACAAGCAGAACTGGGGTGGGACGATGATCCTATATATACCAGTGTGATAAGATCTCACCGGAAAGTGTAGCGTAAAAATTGAAGTTAGAGTCCGCACGACACTTGGAGCAGCGTTTATGGTGCATATTAGGGCCGGAAATACAGCTTGATAAATGGATTGTACCATTAAGGACACTCCGAAATATATGTTTATTTAATTCCAAATAAAATCGAATTTAACACCGTTGTATTATATAGTATGAATTACTGTTTTTTTATTGTTTGTTCGTTGTCGGGAAATATATTATGATGATTATAATAATTGAACATTTTGCCGGTCCGGAAATTGCTATTCTTAATTAGGTTGGGGGAAGTGAATTTTGTTTCAATATAGCCAGGGGGGGGGGGAGAGGAAAGATGATGACTTTTATACATTTTAAGGATTATAGAAAAACTAGCTACTGGTCACCCCATTACAATATGACATGTAACACTGACTTTTGTTATCGCAGTGTCTGTGAGTCATGCGGTGTATATCTTCCCTTTCCTCAATCTTATAAAGCCGTTAATTGCTGACACATAAGAGGCTGCCTCTTGGATCATCTAATTATCATCAGACGAAACTGTTAAGCTGTGGAGCAACTTGTCTTTGGGATAATTATAATGCGTGTAGTCCCTTCTCTACCTATTCCTCACTGTAGAGTTGAGTTTGTGTCTTTGAAAATTACATGAATAATGAACAATTTGCTGCTTCAAATTTCAAAGTTTTGTAATTGTTAGTTTAGTCAGAAATATGACATCATCAATTTTGGAGAGACATTAATTATCACGAAATATTATAAGTTTATTAATTTGAAATAAAATGAAATTTTTGGAAATAATTATAACTTTATCAATAGTTTCAGTGTATTTCTATCGATAATATGTAGATATTTTTTAATTCGTTTGTATAAAATTAATTAGAATGTCTAAAAGAGTTTTTGAACCTTTAATTATGTATCATTCATCAAAGTACTACAAGAGAGAATCACTTATATATTTTTTAACAGGTGCCATGTTTTTCAAAAAACAGACTTTTATAATTTATTAGATCTATCTATGTAATACAGCTATTTCTAAGATTTTTTTAACACCCAATAAAGTGAGGCAATTTTATGCACTAAAAGCATTTCCCAACTGTTTGAGTTGAAGTAAGAAAGACGAAGTCTTTTTACACACCTTATAACTTATAACTGACTGTAGATATAAAGTAACATAATATTAACTATATAAACAGTGGATGTATAGTTTAGTCATTTATTCACCCATTCTATAATACGGAGAGAGAGAAAGAAAGAAAATCTACATCTTTTATTATAATTTAATTTGTTCGTACATTTAGATTTTTTCTTCTTACAATTTCAATTCTAGGAAGATCAATATACCTACACACTTCTAGATATTGTAATAATTGAGCTTTATCTACTTTTTTTCAAAAAAAACTTTATTTAGAAAGTATTATTCACTTTCTTTCTTTCTAATTGTAAAAAATCACACAACCCTAATTTTTTAATGACTGGTTTTTTATGTATCTATAATAAGAGTGTTGTGTTTCCTTTATATGATATAGATTTAACATCATTGTTTATCGTTTTCTGAGAGGAAAACTTTCTGTGGGAATATATTCGACAATTGTAACCAGGCGGCAATTGTGGTTACATTTAAGTGTAGGTAGATTGGTATGGAAAGACATGAGTTCGTACATTGTTTTGTATTGAGTTACATTTGAATGTGATAAAAAGCTATAATAATGAGACATGTGAACAATCGGAGATAATGATGTATGGAAGGGGTGTGTTGACCTGTCTTAAACACATGTTCATTTCACTGACTGTAGAGGCTTCATTGCATGTATAATGTTCTCTTCAAAGTCTTGCTCCTGGGAGTGAAATATATAGAGGAGGGAGAGATAGAAAGAAAGAAAACACAAGTGAGTACGACTTGCCCAAAGACGATTCAGCCCAATGCACGGACGGACTTTATACTTGTTAGCGAGAGGAGAGAGAGGAAACTCAATTTGTATTTCGTGTCGTGTAGAAGACGCTTTACTGTCCCCAGAGTTAACCTCGTGGACTTGAGAACTTGCAAATCCAGCCAGCGAACCACCACAAGTGATCGAGTATATTATACCATCCGAGTCAAAAATATATAAAAGTCAATTTCTCCAGTTGAAACTCAAACGTCCATCATATCTCTGTGTATATGTAGCTACAAAGAATAATATAATAAAAAAGAAATGTATATATTTGTCGTTGGCAATTCAACCGGAAGGATTGCTGTATTGATTTGTGGCCAAATAACCTTCGGATCTGCAAATAAGTCAACAAACTACTTGAAACAAAAATACCAAACTTCTATGGCAGAAAGAGAAAATTAGTAGCGTGTTTCGTCCTCGTTTTTTGGAGCGTATATACCCTTTTTGTCTCTCAACAATTAAGATTTTGCAAAAGGAAGGCGCTGAATCAATATTTATGGTCTGACTTTTTGAAAATTACGGAAGTCTTATTTTAAATTTGTTTATTGATTTATTTTAAAAACAATCAATATTCATTTGAAAAGTGTATTCTGCACGGAAGTGATCAATACATCTTAAAAGTTGGTTATACGGAAAATAATACACTATATTGAAGAGCTGTTAATATTAAGAATATAAAAGATTACGAGCCTATTGAGATATCAGAGTTTATTTCGTTTAGAAAAGAGTTTTATATAAAATCAAGGATCAACAAAACATCTGAGCGCGGTTGAAATTGTTTTCAGGGAACTAATGGGCCACTTGACCCGAAGAACATTTTCCACTTATTCAGGGGAATCAAATTAAGTAGGCAACAAGTCGTCAATTTGACACACTTTCCCGGACGCCAGTGCAATTTATTCAGCCTTTTACGAGAAAATTGTTATATTGAGTTAATTTATGATGGTGAATTTGATCTGGGTCTGTCCGTGTGTACTGACTTTTTATGCGGCATTGGGTGTTGGATTCCTTTCTTCGTAGTTTTAATAAACCGGTAAAAAGGAAATAAATGTTCTATTCAGCACAACATTATTTCACTGATTTATGGGAAATAAATAGAAAGTTGTTTATTCTTATAAATTATATAAGCGCGCAGTCCAAATATCAAGCTTTCTTCAATATATTTCTCCTTTCTTTCACGAGGCTCAACAATTTATGTTCTATACACTTTAGATAATTTTGTCATTTTCATGATTGGATATTGCGGTAGAAATTCACTTTTTATACTGCGCAGTTTCTTGAGGTAACATTTTCATAAATTCTCGAGTTTGTTTGTCTTAGCGAAAATTTAAAGTAATTTATAGTTGTCTTTATATAGTCTTTACAAACGAACATACAGGCATAAAATAAAACCTATATTTATTTTATATTTGTAAAATAAAAGATATTATCAAAATTAATTTTAATATTTTTGTCATATTAATGAATTATTAAAATATCTTTTATAAATTAAACATTTCTGAATTATACTTCAATTATGCATCTAAAGAAAATTTCCACAATATTTAAGAAGTATAAGACCGACAAGCACTTCTATATCTGCAAAACTGCATTTTACATTTCATTTCAGCATCTTATATATACTTCAAATTCTACTTTACAAAATCTCAAAATATTCTTACAATCTTTATCCTCCTTAATGTATTGAAGTATAAAACTATAAGACTTCTTCTACATGGAAACTTTATTTTAATTTAAAACAAATTTAAACAATTTAAAATATATTTCAAGAGACAAATAAATGGTTGCCTGGAAAATATACAAATTATAGACATTTTCAAAGTCTCGTTGTTAAACATTGAAATTATTTGTTTCAATTAAACTTTCATTTATTCAATTTCTGAAAGAAAATTAGTTAACCCTCTATTGTTGAAGCCAATGCACTTACTAACAACCCTTTTCAAATAGATTATTTCCTTCATAATCGCTTTCATTTATGCAACAAAAGTTATACTCAAAATATGAAGGGTCTTTATTGACTATATATACTTCACTCAAAGTGGAACATTTTACGTCAGTTTTGTCTCAAATATGTCCAGGCAACTTCTGGTAGTGCCTTTAATCACCAGATTCAGATCTTATCATATTTATTATCTGTAAAAGAAGTTGGGCCATTCTTTGCTGAGTCCTCCAGTTCTAATTAACACGACCCCTGCAGATGTGGTGGTCAAGATGTTGCCGGCACCACCAACAACACAGCTCTTTGCAGATGTTCCTAGTTGTCACAGATCTCTTTATCTAATTCACAACTACACAGGTCTCGATTGTTCACCAGACCCATACTTGCCTGTCTCAATAGTCCTCATGTTTCCGTTTTCTTTAAGACTCAACTTGAGTGGAGTTCACTTTCAATGAACTGTCTAATTAAATGTAAAGGCTGTTCTACTATCGTTTTTTAATGAAATATTTTGTTTAACATAAATTTAACTGATATCTCATAATGTGAGATTGATTTGCACTATTTGACAACAATTTTAAAGCATTTATACATTTTACAACTTTATAGTTTATTCTCACTCCTTGATCATTTCCGTAATCATTGACTTTTTTCTCTTGTAATTTTTTACTATTCCTCTTCTCTTCTCTTTCATTTTTCTCTTCAATCTTTTTCTCTTTCTATGCTTGTCTTTTCTTCTTTTTTTATTTTCTTTCTGTTTTATTGATCTTTTTGATTCCTTCTTTTCTTTCTATTCTATTTTATTTACCGATTTTCTCTATACCTCTCTCATTAACACTTTTCTAAAACTAAAAATTCAGGCATTTGATTTTGCCGGATAATTTCAAAGTCATAAAAATATTAAATAAAGAATTGTTGTAAAAAACAGTAATTTTTAAAATTGAAGCAATTTATGTATATTTGTTGAATAGTTACAACATAATAGTTAAGTTGGAAATCGTCTAAGGTTGATGTATATTAAAAGCATTAACTTTATTGTTTAAATTTTCTTTTTATTTGTCTGCAATTTCTTATACTAATGTTAAAACCAAAAAAATTTCCATATAAAAGTTTCATAATTTATTTTCGTTTTATTAAATTGCAACTTTTTCTAAATTTAATTTTAATTCATTTTAAAAATCACACCACCGAACTTTCTCTTCTGTTATATTTAAAGATGCCTTTTAAGTGTCCTCCGTTTCTTGTTTGTCAACCACTCCATCCACCACACACTAACTATCTTTTCTTCCACTTTTGTATCCTCAATTCAACACCAAACTTGTGTAATTAACTATATAATACAACACCTACCTTTGGAATTTACATATTATACTTCGAAAACCGTGAGTTTCGTCGACTCCTGTATAATGCATGCAAAAACACACACAGAATCTTTTCTAATAAGCTCAACTAAGAGACGATACTTCACCATCAAAATACACCATGCGGTTAAAATATTATAGATATAATATACGAGCATATCTTAAAGACATTGGGGAGCAAAACAGATGTTTTACTTTCCACCGAGATGTTGAAAAGGATTACTAAGAAGTTGTAGCGACAATCTTGTCTTTTCTTCTTCACCTGAAAATATTTAACGGGTTAGGTCAAACTTCTTTTCACGTTTTAGTTTATACAGCATTGATCTATATATGCAGAACTTTTTTAATTGAAACTCAAACGTGCAAATGCGATGGTCTGTTTTTTGTTACCTTCTGTTGATCGAGAAACCAGAACTATAGCTTAACGGGCTTACTTAATTGTTACACGTTCCCCTTTTAATTCAAAGGAATATAATTCAAAGTAGAGAAAGTAAGTTTGTAAGTTCGTTTCCCCAAAGTCGATTATATCCACTATACATTCCATTGTTCATTTCTGGATTGCAAAAAAGTTATCACGCTATCTCTCTTCTTGTACCTATTTATCTATTTAATATTTATGCAAGATATACAATAAATGTGTATTATAGAGTTGAGACTGTCTTTTCATACCAACCCGCCTTTGGTCAGTAAAACTCCTTTTCAGAGGAAATCGTGCTGCTGAAGAAAAAGTTTCTTAAACTCTAACAAAGACGTAATGGACTGCGCTGCGTATATTGTACACACTAAAATATTTAAATAATCAGATCGAACAATCGATATTCTAAAATAAGGAATGTTGTCTTCCAAAATAGTATTGAATGTATAATATTATACCGGTAAAAAAGTCATTTTTTCATAAAAATATTATTCCTTCGTTTTTCCGTCAATAACGAATTAATTATTCGTGTGAATATTAATTTACATAAATTATGAGTAATTTATAGGGAGAAATGGAGCTTGTCAATCAATTGTTTTTTTATCATAACCAAACACAAACAATCTCGTCAGATAAATAAATCTTCTTTGAGGCTGTACTGCTCCACAATAGCTGCTGGGATATAGTCAATCGTCTTAATTAAGAAATCAATACTGATTTAATACGGCGTCCAATGAATGACTTATTAAGTATACGCGATGATTTAGTTATAGTCTAGGGGTACGTCAATGGAGAATTTATTTCCGTATGGACGATGTGTTGGTAGATATGATAACACCACCACACTATATAGTGAATTAATTCGCTCTTTATAAAACGCATGATTGGTGTCTGTGTTTGAATGTCTGATCCTATTTAACTGTCCTTTGGTGTTGATGTGATGCAGTTATCTATCGAAAATCTGACAGGAGCACAACGATCAAAGTCAGGAAGCTTAACGAACTGTTGCCTCCAGTCAGAATGGTTAAGTATATAATCTATATATTGGAGTGAACACAAATTTAAGTATTTATTGTAAGCTGAAAATGAGTGAAATATGAAGTTGTATCACGAATTTGACTGCAGGAAACCGCAATATTATTATTAATAATATTATAGATACAATATTTATCTGGTGTTTGATATCAATATTTTGATATACGGCACGTGGTGTACACATAATTAAAAGACAACAAAACAGATGTAATCCTATAGTTATCCTGAACCTGAAACTGAAACTGAAAGCGAAAATTTAAATAAATTGATTCAATTAAACAAATTGAAATTGTAATTTATTAAAAAAGATCTCATATATATGCATCCTAATAAAATATTTGATTCATTTTCACAGTCAAATTTTCGAATGTCAATATATCTACGTATTATAAGTTGTACAACGGTTGGGAAAATCTTTATATACTATTTTATAAAAATGATTAAATTTTCTGTCTTTCTTTTATTCTCAACTTTCTTCAACACCTTCTTTCTTGTCTTTATGCTCTTGATATTCAAGTTGGGGGTAATATTTCTTCTTCTCATTTACTCAATTTGACAATTATAAGATCTATCGTCTGTCCAGAACTTGTTCATATATAAAAGCAGACAGTCAATTTACTGTATTTTAATACACACAGCTATAGGGCGCTATCAACCGAAGACGCTCGCTAGATAATTCTTTCTTCCTTGTTCATGTGTCTTGTGTTGACTGACCACATCACATCTGAAAGGATTTCAGTGTCGTGAACTTGTCTTTGGGACCGCGCGGCATGAATTATGTCATCGCTGCTTCTTGCTGTATTATCCCCAAACATATAGGGTCTCGCCCTCGCACGCAAGATGTCAAAACTTCCGATTTTATCCATCCTACACCCCCTACTCGTTTACATCACAACAAATTGAGTCTTTGCCTTCTTCTCCTTCTTCGACGAATTTTTATACTGATCAATAGAAAGCAATTTCTATTACTGCACTGACAGGCTCATTGCTGTATAGTAATGCAACATGCTGAGATTATAGAGACAACCCCGATTATGAAATAGACCAGTTGTACATCTAAATTTCTGATGTACATGTAAGCTACGACTGCCGTATAGAAATTGTAATGTTCTCATGTATATTTATAAAGGCAATGTGGAAATCGCGTCATTTGGTAAATTAATTAACTTTATACACATATTATATAGTGATTTTCAAAACTTTTAGAAGCTTATATGATTTTCTAAAGGATTATTATTTATTAGGTATGTGTTATTCATATAAACAAAGCTGAACTCCGAAGTTATCAGTGCAGGATTATAATTATTTGAAGTTCAGGGTCAAAGATCCTGCTACTGTACACATCCACTGTTTACATATCGATACGGTATCCCTATATCTTTCTCTTTCTCATGATTATTTTAAACTTTGGTATGTATATGTGTGTCTATATAATTATAAGTATAATTTTGTAATCATGAAAAGCTTTTTCCAAATATTCTGGACACCCGACAACTTTGTAATGGCAGCTGGATGTATATATTATATGGTTTGCCAATTATTGAATATGTTGTTGACTTTGTCCATCCTTGGTAACCATCCAAGGAACCACACCCAAGGGAACCATCACTGCAGCATTATACCACTCCTTGTTGTAAATGTTAATTCTCTGTCCCTCTGGCGTGCCCTCTGGAGTGAGTAATTCACACCAAATAAATCAGAGAAAATAAAAATGTAAAGCAATTTTATCCGACAAAGCTTCATGAACTTGGGTGGTGTGTTATTCCTAGTTGAAAAAAGTGTCAGAGTCGGTAAGAATAGAACTGTGTAAATAGAAGGAATGTGGATATTCCGATGTGGGCAAGGTTCAAAGTGTCAACATTGAATCACCCCAATAATCTGTTGTTTTCTCATCCGATTTTGGGAAATCTTTTTACTTAATTCCGCTGGATTTTTTTGTTGATTTTTTATTCATAGAAACAATATTTTGCCATTTATTTCTGAGTATTATTTGAGCACTTTTATAAATAAGAATTGAGTTTCCTTTTCAAATTAGATTTTAAATTTCAGTCACGTCATAAGAAATTGGTTTATGGATTATATAAATGAATAAGTAAGTCATCAACATGTCTAAATAGGAACTTCCAGTATTCTTATTTTCAGTCAATCACAGCTGTATGAATTGTATAAATCATTCTTTATAGAATAAGTCTATATAAGTGCATGCATGAGAGCGATTTCAAGAATTTATAGATGATTATTAGCACTATATTTCACAACACCTCGTTTATCAACACCAGATTCAAAAGGGTATAATAACGCCGAAGACGTATAACATGCAACACATGGGATTAGCTGTTTTTGGAGCTGACATTTCTTAAATTGGTTCCCTGATTATACACCGTGATGTATATCTATCTGTATGGGATCACAGAAACTTTGCGAGTTACATATATATATAATTGCAATAACTTTAACCATTTTTAAGTGTGTGTATTTCCTGTGATTATTATGGAAATATTTGACCCTGTGAAACTAAAAGATTTAAAGTAGTGATGTTCACATTTAGGGGAGCTTATAATATTTTATGTACTTTGGATTATATAGTTTGCTCTTAAATCTTTTCCGTCGACTATATATCATACGAATTATACAAGGTGTCTGTTAAGAATCATTTAAATAATATAATACAACTATTCTTGTTTAATAAAATACAGATTTTAAATTTTTCGTCGATACTGGCTGGATGGTCTAAAATGATAGAAGTTTTCATGGTGACTCGGTTTGGTTATTCACAGATGAAAGAAACTAAGAGGGAAAGATTGGAAAGGGAGTAAATGAAATGAAAAAATAACAAAACTGTCAGTTAAAGCTCGAGTAAATGAATGAAGGAAGGAACAATTGTGGTTCAGTCTATTATTTTCTGGTGTAAAGACTATCAATTTGACGCCCTCCTTTGTCCCACGGGTTCAAAGGTGGAAGAGAGAGGCGGGAAGTATAGATTATACACCCCTCAAGAGGTTCCTCAAAAAGGCAGAGATATATAATGGGGTAGAAGAGGAATTGTTATCAGCCCTGGGCCAGTCACATATCTTCTTGTTGGTGAAATATCGCGAAAGTGTTTTGTGGCTCATTGGTTCTTCAGAGGAGGTTTGGGAAACAGTCAGATGTTAAGTGTGTCTCCATGCCTGAAGAGTTTGGTGTCATGAAGCGTCAGTATATGATATAGCACCCATTGTCATTGAATAACACTTGATATGAAATACATTCTCTATACCACTCACTCATCAACTTTTTGTTGATTTATAGCCTCTTATTAGTTATTATAGTCTTTGTTGGGGGGGAAGGGGGCACATTATTGACTCACGGCGATTGTGGAGGAAGTTTTCTAGGAGAGAAATACTCAAACAAGAACTATAATCTGGACATGGAAGTAAATGTTTCCCTTTAAATAAACCTCAGGCATGTAATTTCGATTTTTAAATCACAAATAACAATTTCGATAAACATATTATTTATTTAAATTTTACTTTATTTATAGAGTCATTTTTTCTAAACTGTAATATACAAACAATCAGTTTTTATACTGACAAAATTGTACATTATCAAAGATTTTAAATATAACAGTGCATTTTCAATAATAAAAGAAGACTATAGATATAAAACAGTGGAAACTATGTCAACAAACCGCACCTTCAATGATTTCTATAAGTAGGGAGTGTGGGTTTGGATCACGCTTGACCAACGTCCATATCAGCGTGTCAATTGAGGCACGCTTTGGGTGTTTCATCTCCAAGTTATATGGTGGACTATGATTGTGGTGGACTCGCTATTATACCGATATATAGCTAACAATTCGATTATAAGAGCAACGGGTTTGCGAAGAAAAGGTTCGCGTGTCGTGTTAAGTTGCCCGGCCTCAATTCTCTGTGCAATAGCAGCAAATTGAATTAAGCCAAAAGGAAATGAAACTGGCCGGTCAAATTCCCATCTTCCTCCCGCTGCGTTGAGCATATTTGACTTCTCCACGTATAATTTCCTTGAAGCATTCACGGTCGACAAATCTCCCCTAATATTCACAAGTTCTCGGGAGTTTGCCAGGAACAACAGTCTGGGGCGTATTATGTTTTCGCGGATTTAGAATAAATTCTTCTTACTTTGGGACGAATTATGATGTTATATCTGAAGAATATGTGTTGTATTTTGAATGTCGAAAACTATAATATGAAGATATTTTTATATGAGTTGAAATAAAATATTTGTTCCAAAGTATAATTTTACCTTTATGTTTTTCCAATTTATTTCTCAACTGAATTAGAAACACTTTAAACATTCTTTTTGTGTTACAGGTGCTGTGACCAGACTGCACACAGACAAGACACCCACAGAATGAAACTGAATGGTCCAGGATGCAGGTCTTTCGTCTTCTTCCTTGTTACTCTTCAACTTCTGCTCTCCACATTCACTGATGCCCAACGTCTGGGTGAGTGATCCCCTTATTCTAATACTATTAATATTACTCACTTAATTATCTGTAAAATAGAGGTTCTCAATTTGAAACAATTGGAGTCAACGGTTTATAGTTATTTAATCAATAACTAATTATCACTCATTGATTTTCCATTTCTTATCTGGTAAGTCGAATACGTCGTTTTATGAATGCGGGGTTGTCCAATGTCGAGAGTTGTTATGACAACAGTCAATATTTATGATTGAAAAGATAGAACAAAGTAATTAATGTATGGGAGGACCTGTTTATTTTCAGCCACATGACCTTTCATTATATTGTAAATAAAGAAGATTTACGATGAAATATTATAGTATATTGCATAAATACTGTGCAGCATTAAAGGAATTACTTTATCAAGTTGCTATACAGCAACACAAACGGCCAAAGTAGGCATCAATGAAGCCATTTGTGTCTTTGGTGAATACTCTTATTTACATGAAAGTAAAAGAAATCAATTGTCTACGAACCTGCAGACCACTGCGCAGTACCGCTTGTTGATATGATTACTGTGGTGACCTGTTGCTGACCCCCTTATACTTCTTCAACAGCCGGAAATGCGTCCTGTTGAGTGCTTAATACGCCGTTGTGATGAAGGGGTAGGCTATGATGAGGTGTGAAGATTATAGCGTCCAGCATTATTATTGTCTTGTGCCTAGTGATTATGTAGTTTAGTCAATCATCTGTTTCCAGTTATTATTATTATATCAAACAGTAAATAATAAAGTCCATTTTAGTCTATGGGTTTATTATTTGAAGTTATTTATAAGTTTATAAGAATAGATTTAAAAATATTGTAATATAATTGACGATAAATCTTTTTTTTTTACTAATAATTTATTGTCAAAACTATGAATATTAATTATTTGTTTTTAATTTCAAATTTGCTTAACACAGAATATTATGTTTCTAGTATGAAATGCCCAATTTAATAGACCCAGTGAATGAACTTATTTAGGTAACAACTGTACATTATTTCCTAAGAAATGGTTCAATTTCAATAATAGCCGTGTAATAAATCTGTTCAACCCCATAAAGCTGCCTTATAACCCCATGTCCTCGCCCTATACAATCATGAATTGATGTAGAGAAACCAGCGCATTGATTGTCGCGTATTACTGGTTCAGATTATAATAAAATAACAACCGATTTGACTGTCATTTAATTCGTTATATGGTGTGCCTTCCTGTATTCTGCACATTTCATTGCCCACAATTTGATTTAATTACCCCCACCTCTAGAGCATACATAAACATAAATCACGCTGGAAAACATTTCTTTTTTATCATAATTGACTTTTTTCTAAAAGCTCAAAGTCATATAAAGTTGTCTACCTGTTAATTGCTACAGATATATAGGCATAGTCGTATTTATTCGCTACATTATGTCAGCGAGTATCATTTTTTGCGTGTTACTTTATACTTTCTATAATTGCAGACAGACATATTCTGCAGTCACCTACCGTTGATAGGTGTAAAAAGAAGGAAGTTACAATTTTCCAAACGGAAACCGGCTGATTTAGTATCGCCACTACCTATGAAGTCAACTTGTTTATATTATGCACACTAATGAGGTTGCCGGGAGCAAATTATTTCTTGCTGTATAATGTACGGTTGAAACCATTAGTAGTACCTTAATTTCTGAATAATCTTAAAGCGATAATTAACTTAGTGGAACATTTTTCTCTTCCTCTCTTTCACTCTATAAGAACCTCTGACTCATAGATAAAAAGGTAAGGACTTATTTTTTGTGTGGAGACGTGCACAGCGATGAAATAGAGCAGTTTGAGTCACGATTATGGATAAGTGTATAATGTTATAGATATGAAAATCAGTCGTGTCGTCATATAATTTCGCATCCTGTTTTTCATCACCTGGCGTGTTGGGTGAAAATTGACTTAAAAGCGCGTACGCAAAAACTTCGATTTCAGAAAAAAATGGGCTCTCTATCGTCCGGAGAAGACGTTATAACCTTTCCGATGGATTCTGTTTAGCAAGAAGGAAGAGAATACCCAGAGAGGCCTCGGAAGAGAAAGAAATTGACTATAGATGGGTCACTTGAGGGATAAAAAAGCTCGAATTAAATAAATAAATAAATCAGAAGCACAATTACAACTGACCAAAGATATTTTCTACAGTTAAATTAGCCGTCAAGATCTCCACTCTGGGGAATTTTGTATCTGTAGTTCTGCCGCAGATCTCATTAAGGCGAACAGTCAATCCGTCGCAGGCTAGTTTGCTCGGCGATAATCCCTTTGGATTGCTTCTCCAGTTCACCACAGGGGCAATCCCCTTCCATTTTCGTTCTACGAGGACACTGTACTGCGTCCCGACTATTATGTTGTGCCTGGATTGCCTGGATCTTCTGTGTTAGAAAGAAGAGAAATAAAGAAGGGGGGGAGGAGGTACGTTATTCGGGATAACTGTGGCCGCGTTCAAAGTCGATTCGAGGTGGATGGAAAGCTCTTTATAACTAGATCAAGACATGGGCAAAACGATCGGCTTGGTTTGTATTGATGATAAAGAATTGATTTGATTTCTATCGTCACGTTGAGCGAGCTGAGATCAGGCTACCTTTTCTGCTCTCGACTAGACCTCTGGTTGTCTTTCTTCAAGGGGATTGTTATGAGATTACTGTCATATTTCAGGACTGTTTTATTTTAGATGCAACCAATTGTCGTGTGTATTTTGTTTAGGGTTCAAATGTTAATTTAAGAACATTGATTGTTGATGCCAAAAGTCATTTCATATTAATTAAGTGGAATGCAGATTAATCGCTTTATTATAAAACTAGAAACTCTTTTCTGATTTATTCATTTCACTTGTCTACTTGTTGCTTCCTAGCTTCCTAGCTTCCTATAAGCTTCATCTTTCATCTCTCAAATATGTGACCTAGTTATATGACATAATCCACGAATACATCACCCGGATGACCTGCATTCTCCCTGCTTCAGTGCTGCCGTATTTCACACACCTGCCATCACCAGTCCTCTACGTCACTCGAGGACACGTGGGCGGCAGTTTCACCACCTGGGCCAGTGTAGGACCCACCTCCACCTCCTCCAACACCTCCGTACGCCTCCTCATGAGAGAAGAGGACCTGCGAGGGAGCCTCACCTCTCCACCGACACGAGCTATGGTCAGAGTAACACCGGGGGGTCGTCCCACCCCCACGACCTCCAAGTTCACCGTCCTGATCAATAACTGGAGTGAGCTTGAGGGCAAGGCTCTCCATTGGCAGGTGAAGAATGCGCTAGGCCGCTTAGTGAGTCGGCCCTTCATGATCCAACGCCAATGTGAGTTGATGGTCGTACGTATTACCGCATTTTCTTATGACTAAATAGCCATTTTCCATTCTCTCCAGACCTGAACCAGTTTCCGCTGGTGAGCTCCGAGTACTTCGATTTCTTCATGGGGAATGTAGGTCGGGTCACCTGCCTCCTGCCCAGGTCCAACCCTAGTCCCCCGACAGTGATCTTCACTCTCAACCAACAACCAATCAAAATCGAGCAAGGTAAGGACTCTCTGCTGATTGGTCCATTTGTACTGAAGGCATGATTAATGTGGTTTTATCTGGCAGACCCTCGCTACCGGGTGATCTTCCTGTCGAGACATCTCTCCGGCGAGATGGTTCTTCTGATCAGGAATCTCAACTACAAGGATTCAGGGGACTACGGCTGCTCGGCACAGCTTGGTGACATGACGGCAGTCTCGGAGAAGAAAACTAATATCAATGTTCAAAGTGAGTTACAATTCATGATCAACTTTCATTCTTATGTAAATTTATTATATTTGATAAATTAAGTCAAAACTGTTCAATTAAATATTTGTACCTACGAATTTATAAAGACCAACTGAACTATATGACGAATATAGAAACGAATTATTAGGGTGTGACTGTGCTGTCAAAAATATGTCTTCAGGTTTGCTACATTTTACATTATTTTAGACTTTCTATGCGAACCAGGACAAAGTTTGAGATATTTCCGCTGTCGAATGGGTTACCTAGTACTCACTTCCGCCTATCGTAAACTTATTATTGTGCGAACATATGCAACAAAATTCACCGTAAGGTATGCTTTTCTGTTAAAGGAAGAAAGAATTTATCTAGTAATCATTTTGGTTGATCTTCTCAGCGTTAAGCTCTTGAACAAATGACAGAATAATGATGAAAGTTGTCTGTCCATTTCCAACATAACGACGAAATTATCTCTGAATGTCCAGCCAGACTTACTCAATTATCTCATAGGAGAGAGAAATGAAAATTATCGGAGGCTTGGAGCTCCCAATCACTGAAATTAACCTCAAATAAATGGGATGTTTGCTTGCACCAGGCTAGCCGACAACTGCAGTACCCAACAAAGCATGAGTCACCGGCCTTTGAGTCTATCATCAACGGCTGTTAATAGTGATAGATGTTCCTTGCTTATTCTAAATCTCTGTAAGATGTCAATCAGGCGTGTTCTGGGTGTAATTCTCAGGCCGAAAGTATCTTCTGTTCCTCTATTCCTCCTCCCCTCCCTCCTTGCTGCTTCGACGGGAGGATTTGATTTATGCAGATCCAAGATATATCTTTTTATAACTGCACAAATGTTTTGCCTGTTACTCCTTTCTGGTTAGGGAGGTGATCGTTTGTTAGCAGTTCTATTTATAGAAGAAGCAACATGCTCAATATTATTACCGATTAATCATCTTCATCATTTGTGATGGTTCAATAAGGCATTTATTTGACAACTAAGTGGTGTCAACAGTCATTCTTCTCAAAATGTTTTATATTTGAAAAAAGATTTCAAAATTTAGTGCAAATTGTAAAATTGACTTTCCAATTATGATTATTAAAATCTCATTTTTAGTGTCTATTTTTGAGATCACTAGAAGCCAAACTTTCACTTTTTAATATCTAGCGGGTTTATGTTACTTTCTAGCCAAAAACTGTAACTCTATGGTATTACATAACGGTCATGAGATACCCTACCTAATTTAACATTAACTAATACGCAAATGGCCACCATGGTTTTGGTAATAAAATAAGAAATATATCGGTCTGATAAGCCCTCATAAACAAGAGGATTTAATGTAGCTTGCAATAAATTTTCCAGGCAGTGGAATGGCACAAACTGTATTTGATAAAGTCAATTCACTGTATGAAATGTTTATACAAATTCAACTAGATAATACATTTCATATTGGTATTTGCATTAAACATGAGGTTTAGGTGTGCCTACTTTTTATTTGCATGGCAATTTTGATGATCCAACCAATATCTAGTACGGGCGACTATCTTGTCTTATCAAATTAGGGAAAGCAGTTAAGTGGCTTCAGTAATTCCAATATTGGTGACTCATAATATTATTCTGTATTATACGGCTCATTTAAGTGGATCATAGCTATCAGTGGTTCGAGAAATATGCCGAAATTAGTGAATATAATGTAGAAATTAGTAATAAATTTAAATGACAATTTTTCTAGTATTTTAGAATAACGCTTAATAATTAATTTTTAAAAATGAATAAATATATTTCAAAATCGTTTGATATTTGAATAATTATTGATAAAGATTTAATTAATTGAAAAGATTTCAGTTTTCCTTTCTTTATTTTTTAAAAGTATTTTTATTTATAATAATATATTAATAATTTGCTAATATATTTTGTTATGTAAATAAATAACTTACTACTAATAAGTAGTATATCGCTAAATGGCTGTATTATTTGTAGTATATTATTTAATCGTTCATTCTTACAGCTCCTCAGCGGAAAGTGAAGACACGGTTTCGCTTTTCCTCGCATCAACCCAATCAGGGCCAACTGCAGCGACCAATCAGCGTGCTCGAAGGTGCCAACCTCACCCTCTTTTGTGTGTTTGAGAGCACCCCAGTCAGTCCAGTAACCTGGTACTATGAAAATCAGAGAAATCATATACGTTCAGACTCGCTCTTTGGTAAGGTGTCTTTGACTTGTAATTCCTATCTATAGTATCACAGATTTTGTACTGATTGTGACTATATTTTCGTTCTTCTTTTCTGCAGGAACAATTACATTCAACAGTATTAGGCCGGAGGATTCTTCGAAGTACACTTGTTTTCCTCAGGAAGATAACTTGGTCTCCAAAACCTTTACGATCAAAGTCAAAAGTGGGATTTGTTTTTATGATGGATGCTTTAATTAGTGTAGAAATGTCCACAACAATACTTCTTTATTTTAAGTTTATATTACAGCTTGATTGGTAATAAAAGAAATAGTGTGTTACACAGATTGTCTCTTTCTTTTAGAACGTTTGAGTCTAACCCTGACCCCGGAAACTGTGCAGGTTCCAGTGTTAGGGGGCCCTCATACCTTTCACTGCAAGGCTAACTACCCCAGCACCAAAATACAGTGGATCTTCAACGGGGAAAACATCGACTCGATACAGGACAAGCGGTTCGAGATTTCGGGTGAGTTTAGACTCGAGCTCTGGAATTCGATTTTAATATTTGATTAATTTTTCTGACGTTTGTGCTTTACCCTCTTTATGATTGGTCAGATTCGAAATTGTACATCGTTCAAGTGACCAATGAGCTGCTAGGCATCTATCAGTGTTGGACCAGGACTCTTGACAATCAGTGGATCTCGAAAACGGCAACTTTGACCTTACTATCGGACAGTTTTGTCAAGAAGCGTAAGTTTGATACAATCGATTTCCTGAATACTTGGTTGGTTGCTAAGGTAAACAACCAGATTGCGGTAATTATAAGTTTAGGGTTTTCTGCTTCAGCATCCGATGGAGAAAAGGCCGCTCCAAAGGCGACAGAAATCCGCACAGCGGCCAGTATCACGGCCCATCTCAAGTGCTACACAGACGCTTCCAGCTCACGACGTCTGGAGGTTCGTTGGTACCGGAACAATCGTGAACTAGTGGCTAGAAACTTTCGCAAGTACAACGTCAATGCGGACTTCTCCAATCTGGTCGTGCTGAGCCTTATTGGCCCGGAAAAGTCAGACCAGGGCTATTACACCTGCAAGTAAGAACTGCCAGACTTCATGTTGAGGGACATTCAGCATTGTTGTGACTTAAAATAATGAATTTCATTGCAGAATCTTTGACAGCACCTCCAAACAGCTGATATCCGAGAAGGTTTTCAAAGTCGTCATTGTTGGTAAGTTTGGTTGGTTGAAAAGTTTTGTTGGAATACTGATGAAGGATGTTGCTCCGTTTTTTCTCCATAGACGAAATTGGTGAAAACCGCCCCCCGAAGGTCGCTCCTGAAGGTTGGTTGGTTATTCCTGACATTTGCCTTGATTTGTAGATTGTTGAAGACAAATACAGAATGTCTTTATTATCTATCTATGAGAAACTATTCAAAGTCATTCCTTTTTATACCTTCAGTTCCAAATGTACCGAAAGTGATCGAAAGAACGCCGATTACTGCACGGCCACCAGTTCTAATAACCACAGGTACGAATTATTCTAGACTATGAAATGGAAAATAATAGTTCAGTTGATTTCATAGATTATTTAATCTGCCACGGTTTGCTTGAAAGTCTTGCAATATGTTGAATTTTTCGGCAAAAAGAAATGCAGATATCGTTTTTGAGAATCTAAAATAACGATCTGCAAAAATTGAATTAATTGTAAAAATATTTATTTCCGCCTTTTGAGACATTAATTTTTCTGCAATATTAAATAATATCACCTCCCACCAATCAGAACCACCCAACAAGCACGGAATCTCCCTGCCTTCCGTCTCTCGTCCCTCCGACTTTCTCCTAGCGGTCTCCATCGGCTGGGAGCAGACAGACACCTCGGTGGCGCCTATGGTTCACTTTCGTATCGAAATACGATCACGGGATCCAACATACAGCCGAAGAACGAGAGTGAGGCGTCAGTCTCCATGGAGTGACGTCATCCTCATTGATACTATCCCCAAGGGAACCACTTTCATAGTGGACAGTAGTGTGGTCAACATGAAGGCAGGGCTTGTTTACAGGTGACATCAATAAGTAGTATCTAATTAGTAGTAAGAACGGTGTAAGTTCTTTTTTTCTTTTAGATAACTAAGCTGTCCTAAAGTGACGTTTTGAATTATAATCCTCATTTCTATCTCTATAGCTTTCGCGTTTTGGGTGTACCATCGGAACCCAGAGCGGCCAAACTCTCCTCTCCGTGGTCTCAAGAGGTCAGCTTTCAACATCTTCTCCCTCAGCGCCCCTCAATTACAAAAGTTCAAAAGGTGAGTCATAGCCTGTAACCATTGAAAACTTGTCCATTACAAACAAATTAATACTCAGTCCAATGAGAACAGTCTGTGGAGTTGATCACCTTGACCTGGTTTCTTTACTTGATCTCATTGACCTGGTTTCCTTACTTAATCATCTTGACCTGGTTTCCTTACTTGATCATCTAGACCTGGTTTCCTTACTTAATCATCTTGACCTGGTTTCCTTACTTGATCATCTTGACCTGGTTTCCTTGAACACCTTGACCTGGTTTCCTTACTTGATTACATTGACCTGGTTTTCTTACTTGATTACCTTGACCTGGTTTTCTTAAGCTTGACCTGATTTCTTTACTTGATCACCTTGACCTGGTTTTTTTAATTGATCACCTTGACCTGGTTTCCTTGAACACCTTAACCTAGTTACTTTACTTGATAATCTTGATCTGGTTTCTTTACTTGATCACCTTGACCTGGTTTCTTTACTTTATCACCTTGACCTGGTTTTTTTAATTGATCACCTTGACCTGGTTTCCTTGAACACCTTAACCTAGTTACTTTACTTGATAATCTTGATCTGGTTTCTTTACTTGATCACCTTGACCTGGTTTCTTTACTTTATCACCTTGACCTGGTTTGCTTACTTGATCACCTTGACCTGGTTTCCTTGAACACCTTGACCTAGTTACTTTACTTGATCATTTTGACCTGGTTTCTTTACTTGATAACCTTGACCTGGTTTCCTTATTTGATTACCTTGACCTGGTTTCTTTACTTTCAGTCGACCGCCTCTCTCCAAGTCTTCTGGAGATATCCCTCCGATGGTGTGTCGGTTCAGCGCTTCCACATTCTCTGTCGGCTCCAGTCTGCAAGAAAGGGGAGTGGCGGCGGATTGGCCTGGACTACAGCAGACAATGTTGTCAAAGTTTCGGTGTCGGTGTTGGATACCAGGCTGGGTGCAGTGATAACCAATCTGCTGCCTGGACGACGTTATATAGTGAGGAAATATATTATATCACATTGAGTAACCGTACTTTCAGTAACCAAACTAATTTTTTGAATATTGATGTTGCTAGTAGCTAATCTTCGATATGTTGAGTCGTATTATGTTGTATTAATTTGTATAGTGTTGAAACATTTGAGTTTTTCATTTTTCAGATTGCCATGTATGCTGAAAAGACTCAAAATTTGAAGCCGTCCGCTCCTTGGATTACAATGTTAAGTGATGAAAGAATAGAAAGCACACTCGTCAAGGTACTTGTCAACTGTCCGCTTCTTCTTCTCTCCAATATTTAATCAAAATTTTAATAGACAAATCGAATTCGTCATTTGATCCACTATTATCCATTAAAATGATTAAAATCCGCTACTGTCTTGATCCGATTAAAAAATCCATATATTTTGACATTTTAAACTTCGCGTTTACTATTTTTTTTGTCTTTTCTCGTATGCTATTATTAATTTGCTTTCTTTCTTTCTTTCTTTCTTTCTTTCTTTCCTTCTATCGTGTTTTCTGCACTGTGTCCACAGCCAGTCCCAAATGTGAACCCGGGCTCCCCAGCCTCTGGCTCCCACATTCGGGATGATTTGGAACAAGACATCGAAGAGGCCTACCAACACCGAATGGTCTTCCTGGTCCTCGGGTCTCTCTCCGGAGTCCTCTTTGTCGTGGCGGCAATTCTCCTGGCTATGTGTGTTTGGTACCAAGTTCGTCGTCGACATAAAAGACGAGGTGACAGTTCAAGGCTTTGGTTTTAGTGTTCAATGATGAATAAATAAACAAGAACCAGTCTCAAAGTTTAGTCCAAACAATTATTGGTGTTGAAGAAGATTTATAGCTGTAGGCATAATATTTGCGAAACATGCTTTTTGGAAAAGTCTTAATTGACGAAAGTCCTCCAGCTTATGTTCATCAATATAATTTTTGTTTTTGAATAAACTTTGAGTCTGTTTTTTTTCAAATTTCGATTAACAAATTTTCTAAAATAGCGTAAATATTATTTAATATTTTTGTTGAATCGATTAAATTTGTTTTTAATAGTTTGAAAATCTACTTTAAATTTTGCGCTTTACAAACGCCTTCTTCTAATCAATAAGATAACCCTAACAACTACTTTGTTTTCCAGGACGCTCTCCACCCCCTTACCTTCACCCGGGCATGCCTCCAGTCCCCCCACATCCAGGCCCGGGACCCCACAACGGCCCCCAGTGGATCGCAACCCCAGTTGGAGGTACCCTGGGTCGTCGTTACATCCCCGTGTCTGCGGCAGGACCTGGAGGCACCATGGACCCTACACAACTGGAGTCACTGGGGCTCATGGTTGACTATCGAATGCACTTTCCTTCGCAGACTTACCACCAACAGCAGGCTGACCAGGTGTGTTGATTCGATCACCAATTAGAAAAATGGATGTTTCTATCTAAGTTGGCGAAGTGGATCAAAAAGGCGCATAATAAAATATTATATTTAATTTATTTTACCTTGAGACCATTTAATTTTAGCAAAATTCCGGTATTCCCTCAATTTTTCACAGTATTTTGTAAAAAAAGATTGTCTACTTCAACAAAAGGACACATTATTTATTTGTTTGCAAACACGTCTTGTTTCTATTTGTTTCAACCACCAATTCCAAGTATCATTTTTGCAGATCAATTTGAGTACAAAAGCCTATTTATAATTGGCTAATCTGGGAATAAATTATTATCAATATGAATTATGTTTTTAAAATATACCAAAAACGCCTAATTAAAATAATTTCAATATTTTAAAATGCCCTTTGAATTTTGCAATACAGTTAACTAAAACACGGTTTTCTTTCTTGGGTTATAGGCATCTTCTATTTATTCACAAATCGGGTCAGAGGCACCATTTTCCAATTTCATGAACCTCAAGGACTGCGGGTCGCCGACGAATCAAGATTTAGACGCTATTCGAGATGAAGGTGACCCAGCCTCTCATGTTTTCCATCCTCCTTTCCGTTTTTAACCTCCCCTCTAACCTTTCCTCAGACCTGGCACTAGGCAGCTACCTCCCACCCTACAACACGGCGCACCTCTCCAGCCAGAGCCCCTATCAAGCCTTCTACGCGGCCAACGGCGGCCTGCCTCCTCTGGGCCGCCCGCTGCCCGCCACCAACATCAACACAGCCGCCAGCATTGACCTAGAGTCGCAACACTCCGGTGGCTATGACAGTGGCACAACGCCGGACCTGCACGACACGTGGCATCGTCACTTTTCGCAGAATCCACAACAACAGCGACTGTTGACTGGACCGGGTACCCCCGGGTCCTCTTCGCTCAGCAGCACGCTGGACGGCTATCGTCACAAGGGGAGTGGTCGAGGAAAACATGACGCCATCAGAGCGGCGACGGATGATTCACCAGTCAAGTCAGCTGTGATTGGTCCATCCGGGAAACGGTTAAAAACACGCAGCAGCAGGAACAACAATACAATTTGTGCTGTAGAGTCATCTTCGAGTTCGTCGGGGCCCTCTAATGCAGACGTTGAAGAAGAAGTCGCTTCATCCAGTCAGGTTGTTCACGGTGTTCCTGTCTTGGCATAACCCTTGAGATCAACATTATTTTGTCAGTCCATTTCTTTCGACATATTCACTTCCAATGTGCTGAATCATTTTCATCATCGTAAATTTCTGTAATAAGAACATTATTCTTTTTTTGTTTTAATCTAGAGAATTGTTTAGGTTTTACACTCTCATAGACAATTCGTTCATCAAATCATTACGACGTTTTAGTTTATTATTCGCTACTGCTTTTAATCAATATTTATCTATTTGAGTTCGCCCACGCAAGATCAACCATTTTTCTTTTTTATTGTTTGTAAAAATCAATGTTTTGTTTTCTACAATTTGCATTTGATATTAATTTGGCCTAGGAAGATGGCCGTTTGGGATTCTTTCTAATTCCTGGTATTTGGTATTTTACAATTATTCTATCGATCGCATTTATTTCTTTGTTTATTGATTATTCAGCGCTGTCTTCATAAATTAATTTTCAAGATATTCTTTATTGTATATACAAATTATAGTAACTCCTAAAAACACCATAATTATAGATCATTATATACATATAAGGTAAATCTTATTGAAAAAATAACTTTTGTGCAAACAAACAAATTGTGCTTTCCAAATTCTGTGAGTATTCTATTAATATACCAAATTAGAATATTGATAACCTTTTTTGTACATAATTACTATAAAAGATTTTATTGTTATGTATAGCTATTAGTTTCAATCTTTTGGTTTATAGTCTGTATATTTCGTCGTGTAGTCATTTGTGAATATAAATTAGTTTGTATAAGATGATTTTTGGATCAATACGACGAAATATTGTTAATGAAGGTATACAATGTAATTTGTAAAATATAAAAAAATTATCATATTTACGTTTTCATTATTTTTGTTTTTAAAAAGATCGAAATTTTTTGATCCACTTTTGTCTTAAAATTTTTCTAATACATAATTAAGACAATTGTATCTGTTATCGGGTATTACTTTGACTAAATTAGTAATAAGTAAATAACTAAATAACAAACAAAATCGTGTTTGAATCAATCAAATGGAATTTTTGCTGGTTTGCGACGATTGGTAGAATCTATATATGTATTTCATTTAAATATTCATTCCCGAAAACAATATATTAGCATTCAATATAAAGGATGTTAGAAAAAGTGAATATTCAGGTGGAATTTGAGAGGTGACATAAAGTCAAAACAAAATTAGTGATTGTTTGAAATGGGTGTACTGTTTCTGTGAAAGGGGGGTGGGGGTGAGCACGTGCGCCTCCGGCTCTCTAGATTCACGCCTGATGTATTGTTGTAAAAGCAAATTTGTAGTCAGATGACTTCACAAAATTTAGAACAAGAATTATTTTTAATAAAGAATAATCTTGTATATTATATTTTCAAAAGTCACGTTCTGTCATTATTCTAATCATTACATAACACTGAGAAGCTGCCGAAAATGTAAGTTTTCCATTCACTTGAAGCATCATTAACGAAAATGAAACGTGTCTTAAACTATACATTGCACGTTTTTCTTAATTCTCTAGTTCTATAAATATATATTGGATTTCCTTATTTTAGCCCCTAATTCAACCAATTAGGTTAGATATTTTATGATTGGCTATGGTCATAAAAAATTAGAAATTGTATGGAATAAAAAAGTAACAATACTCGTAATATATAGTAATTAATAATACAATTTAGAAAATTTATTAAAACTAGTTATATCAACATAAAACACAAATATTATTATAGTATTATATTCAATTCATTAACTAAACTAAACTAAATTATATTTTTATATTAATGGATATTATTACAGTTTGGGACAATAATTAAATATTTATAAATAAAATTTAATGTTTTACAATTTCGTAAAATATAGCAATTTTATTCTTTTGAATAGGCTAAAGTGACTCCCATCATAAATGCCCATTAACGATAACATTAATTAATTAATAAATATAAAACGTTCATACAATTTTTTCCGACTAAATTTTTTTTCATTATTATGTATAGTTTAATAATTTTAAATATATAATTCATTACGTAAATTGAACAAATAATACTATAAAGCAACTACCTATTAATACAAGACTATAAAATATAAAAAGTGTTTAAGTAGGTATAAACAATATCGATAAACACAATTTTCAATATAACTTTCGGTTGTGTGCTGTTACCCGAGTTCCAGGAATTTTAGCAACAATTTTTGCAACAATGAGCGAACATGAATCTGTTGGTAAAAAAACTATATTATTAGATGATCGAAATGTTTTTATGATGTTTTCACTTAAATTACTTAATAATTTGTAGAGCAGGTTTACATATTATATTTGTAAAAGTGTTTTGTAAGTAAATTAAGCTGACACATTTTAGACCTAATTAAAAAAATATGTTAAAGTCTTTAGTTTTCAATTTTCAAAGAAAATTTAAAAATATGGTGATATATAAAGATAATCAACTTGCTGTGGTAATCAAAATTACTTAAATAAGGGTATGGTAATGGAATTAAGAAAATACAAAAATAGAATCAAGGTTGCCACACAACTGGTAAAACTCCTTAAATCTGGAAATTAAAATTTCCATTAGGGAAACTTCCTTAATTTGAAATAAAACATTTTTAGTTATTTTAATTTTTGTGTATTATTTAATAATAAAAATAAAATACTTAATAATAATAATACATCAACATTATCAAGCCCCACAATGTGGTACTCTATGAGAAAATGCAGACAAAAAGAAGAAGAGATAGTAAATATTACAATATAGAAATAATAATAACAATAAAGCTATTAAATTCTCTTTTCCTTAAAACTGACATCTTGGCTAAAACAGCTAAGAAATTCAAGTTACCACTAATTCGTCATACAGTCCTGGATTGACCTTAAATATCCTGAATAATAAAATGGTTCTAAAAATATTATATAATTATGAGATATATTTATATCCCAAATTTTTTAGGTACTTGAGTATGGAATCAGGTCAAGTCGTAAATGAGTCAACTCATAAACATCTATACGAGTCTTGTAAACATCATAAACATCTATATTCAATACGAGTTTTGTAAATATCTTATACAAATGAAACTATAATTAACAAAATTGAATAA
>JAUZNC010037757.1:2652-18522 GCA_034780395.1 Vannuccia rotundouncinata | reverse complement strand
GCAGAAATCGACACCATTTCCAGTTAAACCTTCGTTACATTCGCAAGTTCCGTTGTTACAAAAAGCTGTACTATTTAGGCAATTTGGTGAACATTCTGCAAATATCAAAACAATTGATATCTAACAAATTATTATAATACATATATCTTTCAAATTTCAAAAAATCTACTATCAAAATTAATAAAAATAATTTAGTACAATATATCAGTTGTTTGCTAATAGTTTGCTAATTTTTTTAAAAAAATATTTAATATTGCTTCCAAAAACTATATATTCCAATGAAATTATTTCATAAAATAAAATTTAGTTCAGCAAAAATTGTCCAAAACCTTGTATTTACTATATAAGCTATATAATGAAACAATGATGGAAAAGTTGTATTTTTACTTGGATTAATTCTGGACAAACTTTGAAACTATGGAAGACCGTTGCGATAAGATAATTGGCACATTTCTAATAAAATAGAATTCTTCAGAGTGCAAACAGTAAGCGACGAATCTTTGATTGATTTATTCAAAAACTTGAGGAAACTTGTTAGGAAAATATATAATGGTGTAGTAAGACCGCTTATTGAAATATGATAAAGGAATAACTTATGAAGAACATTTCAGAAAGCAGAAATAGGGAAGACTGTTAGGAACTTCGGGTTTTAACCTCAGCGAATTAATTTAATTAGTCGAGTTGATTGCAACGGCAAGTCGCAAGAATGCGAGGAAAAAGGTGGTAACCTAAGAGACACAAATCAAATCACAACAGTCTGAGAGACAATGTTGAATATATCTTAAACGTAAATTAAAAAAATTATGATTATCTAAGACGACTCAGACAAATACAATACACGTCGGGGAAAGTCTTTTAACTATCCTTCATTTCGATTACCAGAACAGGGGAACAGAAACATCATTTGTATTTATGAAATAAAAAACCTCCAATTTGTAGCTTTTGGTTATTTTGCAAAGTTAATTTTATTTAATACCTGATAATTATTTCGATCTGAAACAGTCAAGAATTTAACAAATTCCCAGGTTCTTTAGAGCAGAAAAATCAAATTCAAAGCTTATGAATTTATGTTGTCAGAATACTACCATGTATTATTATTTATCCGATGAAAGAAAGCTAGCAGACTAGGACATTTATCCAGTTTATAGAGCCGTAGAAATGCGTAAAAGAATTGTAAAGACTGTAAAGACTTCGATTTATGTGTAATAAAGGAGGCCAGGACGTGTTATTAATAAAATGTTTTTCCGCGAAAAAGGCTATAAAGAACTGTTAGTTATTCTTGAAGTAAAAAAGGTTAATAATTTGAAGAAGTATCACGACAAAATAGGACATATAGATAAGGAGAAGAGAACAATTATAGAAAAGTTTCACTGGATAAATTTGAACGATGATGTAAACGAGTATATTATGCAGGGATGTGATGGTTGCTCAGGTAAAAGGAATGACATATATTAAACTAATGCAAAAAAGAGAAAATAAAAAGGTTAGATAACCAACTACCTATAAGTAATATAAATATATTTCAAAAAGTCTGAAGAAATATACAGATGTTGAAGAAAGGCCTCAGACGAGTCGATATAAACAACGAGAGTAAATGCATCATCTGAAAACCTTCTCTTATGATGGATAAAAGACAAAGGTTTAAGAGACGAAACTTGTTTACATCATGCAGATGGATAGACTAAACGTTTTAGGTATGTTCAAACCAGATTAAATTTAAGAAGTCTCTTAATAGTAAAGTAAATATATGGAATAGTCTCACGGGTAAAGAAAAATAAAAATGTCAACTATTATATAATATTATGAATTGTTTTAAGAAATATTTGTGCAGATTCAAACACAAATATTGTAATATTACGTAATATGTGGATCATTGGATCTTGAATGTTTATATATTTATATTTCGACAAAATAGTTTAATTTTAGGTATAATTATTAAAGAAAGATTATTATATGATACTATCCTATTTTAGTAAAAGCAATACATTAGTATGCTTTTTATGTTTTGAATTAGAAATGATAACATTTTTATCCACAGGCAGATGATGTTCTAGATATCCAATAAATAAAACATAACTTTACAAATTCCAAAAAAGTGTAACATAGATTTGTTCACATAAAACAATTAAATTACTTGGTCTACATTCATCAATTGCAGGATCCAATATATATCCATCTTTGCAGTGACATCCCTTAACATCAGATGTGCAGGTTGTAAATCTGCCACATGCGCTGCAGTTGAAGCAGAAATCGACACCATTTCCAGTTAAACCTTCGTTACATTCGCAAGTTCCATTGTTACAAAAAGCTGTACTATTTAAGCAATTTGGTGAACATTCTGCAAATATCAAAACAATTGATAATTAAAAAATGATTTAAATGCAATTATCTTTAAAATTAAAATAATTAAAAATGAAACATATTAAATCTAAAATCGTTAAATATCTAAGTGTGTTTTCAAGACAGTTTGTTATTTAAAAAGAAAATAATACTATATTGGATTTAAGAACATTATATTTTTTCCAATAAGGGATTTCATGAAAGTAAAATATATTACAGAACAAATATTCCAAAACCTTATATTTATTTATTTTTAATTGATGATGATCCCGAGCGATTAATTCTATAATAATCGAAATTTAAACGCATTTTGAATAAAATTTATTAGTTGAAATTAGGTACTTCATAATACGCACCGAATATAAAAAAAATTACTGAACAAATTGAAAAAATATAAATCAAGTGTAAATATTGATTTGTTCACTTTAAAAAAATAATCTTACTTGGTCTACATTCTTCAATTACAGGATCCAATATATATCCTTCTTTGCAATGACATCCTTCTAAATCAGATGTGCAGGTTGTAAATTTGCCACATGTACTACAGTTGAAGCAGAAATCGACACCATTTCCAGTTAAACCTTCGTTACATTCGCAAGTTCCATTGTTACAAAAAGCTGTACTATTTAGGCAATTTGGTGAACATTCTGCAAATATCAACAAGATTGATGACTAACAAATGATTATAATAACAGTTTGTTATTTTGATAAAAATATTCCTAAATTTAATTTCAAAACTATATTTTACATAACGAATATTCTAACAACGTTTATCTACTTAAAACTGTAATGCATGAAGCCTAAATTGCCGTATTAAACTAGGTTTTATTCAACTAAAACGAAGCAGTATGACACGTATAAAACACAACACAAGCATAATATACGTAAGTGTATGGCCACCTGAACTCTTCTTAATCGACACAATGATGATGAAATAATACAGAGAAAATCAATACACTACAGTTAATAGTAAATAATTGCAATGTATTGAGTTTTTTAATTTAATAAAAGTATGGACATCATGTACAATAAAATTATATTTTACTTAATGACGATAACACAAGAAGTATAACAAATGTAACTACATAGGTGTGTAACAAGGGTAACTTATACAAAAAAGGCAGCAGCACTCTCGTAATGTAAGATGCTGAACCATACCACATCTTCGTAATTATGTCGATGGGTGATCCAATACGAGGGACAGTTCTTGTCGTTTTCCTACTCTGTCGATGAAACGGAAGCGTCGGCCTCTAGATCGTAGGTGAGGACAGGCTCACTCAACTGCTGACTTCAAATACGGAGTTCATCGGAAGAAGAATTAAATATAATTGTCAACTTACAAGCAGATGTACAGTTATTTTGATTCTAGATAATTAAGTTGACAACTGGGTCTACTTTGACACTCTCTCGAAGCCTTAGTGTGAGGACCGTTGGTTTGGATTTGGATAAGTAGTCTTACCTTACTTCTAGACACGCAAGATGCTCTAGTGATGAATGTGCATAGATATAGTCACGACTGCTAACTTTCGGGTAACGAGAGCGTCTACGGCGAACTAATTGATAAGCACCATATGAAGGTTGGCATAGAGAAGAACGTCATCGAGAATAATCATTAATAGTAGGAGAGCAAGTGTGTCACCGTGTAGACCACCACTCGTTGTTCCGAACCAATTTATGGGTTCGTGTTGTATGAGGACGCAAGCTGAGGTTCGTGTAGAGTGAGTCATTACTGAGGGATCAGGAAGGTAAGAACGCCATCTTGACGAATACAGAGGTAGTGAAGATTCAACATACGGTATCAAAGACCTTGCGAAAGTCAATAGAAGTAAGTGCAAGTGGATGCTGGTGAACACTGCACAGTTGTCGATGACAATGAGCAGTGCGACACATTTATGACGGGCCAGCCCGGTAATAAACTACGCTTTAACACTGCAAGGAGACAGGCGCTGGACAATGTGAAGAACAGTGCTATTTCATGGTACTAGATTTAAGATTTTGACGGCTAAACACATCAGTGAAATTCCGAATTCAACCATGATGAGGATGGTGGAGTGATATTGCCGAGTGATTTTGTAATACTTTTAGTAAGTCAATTGCTTTCAAAGCGCTGGCAGAGACGTGGTTTGGTCCACATACCTCATCTGGCTGAGCCTCTTTGGTTGCAACATAGACTTCTTCTAAACTAATTATTTCACAGTTGGAACTTCCCAATCTGTGTCATAGTTTGGACACGAAATTGAGTCATTCAGAATGCCGATGTAGTGAGTGGCAAGTTGATTGTTTGATTATCTATACTTCAAGCGGCTAAAACTGCTATTGGGCAGTCCTTTTGTCCAGCAGTATTGTTTATGATTCTCAAGGTTGTTGTTGTTCCCTTGACGAAGATAATTTCAGTCGGCCATTATAAACGACCGGTCTTTTTCAGAAATTTGACGATGCATTTGGGTCTCTATGTTTGATCGGTGGTGATTGTATCTACGAAGCATTCATTTCTTTGATTGTAGTATTTCGGTCATGTATTAAGGATATGACTTATGGTTTGTGATTATCCACAGCGTTCACACTTGTCGTTGATTTCTGGGTTGATTCTCGCACTGTAGGCCTTTGCAATGCGACTGTGCCCCGTGCGTACCTGACTAAGAGTTGTTTTTTCTGTTAGACTTATCTTCTTTTCTTCATCCACATTTTCTTCCATTTGTAGTCAGTTTTCTCCATCCATTTGTCTTTTATTCATCTTCTCAGCCTCATGCTTATTGTTTCGTAGCTTAGTGGTACGTTCTACTCCAGATTGCTACCCTCTTTGGCCAGCTTATTCGCCTCCTCACTGCCCTCTATCCCAATGTGCCCTGGAACCCACTGGAAGGTCACATTGACGATTTCTTCCGCTATGCTGATGAGGTGGTTCCATATGTTGTCTGCAGTTTTTTCTTTTTGGTTTTCATGTCCTTCTTTCAGTTTCATGATAACTACTTGGTTGTCTAGTGCTATCAGTATGGATTATGCCTTTTTGATCGGGATTTTGGTCTCTATGTTCTTCAGCGATTCTTCTACTGCTCCACCTAGTCTTGTCAATTTGGTATTCTCTCAGTCTCTCCATCATCACTCCATCTGATTTTTTTTCACTGATCCGTCTGTCAAGGCACTAACATCTGCTTCTTCTAAGAGTGATTTTGGGGTGTCTTCAACTGTCTTCTTCATGATTTATAATGTTTGTTTGCCTACATTTCTTTGAAGTAGGGTGTTGAAGTGGATGTTGCTGTAGCTCTTCCATGGTGGATTGGTTGGGTGGTTGAGGATTTATTCTTGTTTGATTTTGACTCTTCCTATTTCCTTTCTTGTGATTTCCGATGTGGTTTTCCAGGATCTTCATTTATTTTCTTTTCGTGTTCTTTTGATTATATTTTCAGTTGCCAGTATATGGTTGATATTGTTCCTGAATCTTAGGTGTTGCTCTTGACTCTTCACTGCGATGTATTTCTTGTGTTCTGTTATCGGAAAAGGTCAGCTTCTATTTACAGTTTGTCCTGTCTTGTGCTACTGTAACATCCTGGGATTATTATAACTGCACTGTTTTGAATTGTTGCTATTTTGTTATGGTTGTTTCGCTTGCAGCCGTCATCCACGCTTCTCCTGCATAGTCTGCAACTGATCTCACATATCCGATGTACAAGGTTCTAAGGTGTTCATTAGACATCCCCATTACTCGTTCCCTTCAGTTCTGAGGGCATTGAGCCTTTGTTTCATTATCTTTGAGATCTTGTCCACATGTTGTGTAAATGTCAGGTTCCAGGCCAATGTTACTCCGAAGAATTTGGGCGTGTCATGTTTGTTTCTTTTCTTTCCTTTGACAAATATATCTCCTTCCCTTTTTATTTCTTTATTCCAGTCTGTGAAGAGGACAGACATATTCTGTTTTTTCTTCGGTTAGCACCATACGCCATTCGTTGGCCCATTCTTCTAGTTTCTTTATAGCAGGTTGTATTTTTCTTGTCCATTCTTTCGGTGTTTCTCCTTGCTGATATTGCTAGGTCATCAACAAACATACTGCAGTATATTCCTTCACCTAGGTCTTCTATCGTGTTATTTATAAAAATAGTAAATAGCTTGGGGTTTAGAACTTATCCTTGAGGTACTCCGTGTTTGAATGTTCTTTTCTTGCTTTTTGATTTTCAAAATTTGACTTCATATTGTCTTCCGCTAATGTACTCACTGATCCACTTGATCATCCACTTCTTTTCTCCAGGTTGTTGAGACAGACCAAGATTTTTGGAACCAGTAGTTTGGTTGCTACAACGACGGTTGCGTGCTCTACACGAAGTTTGTCTTAAACAGCACGAATGTGTGTGCTTCCTTGAACTAGGCGAGTTGTGCTGCTTTGTAGTTTACACCCGGCGGTTCATCAGCAGTGAACGTTATGCCCTGCGGTTCATTCGCGGAGGGATGAAGCTGACATAGTCAACTAATTTATTTATCAAAATGAATTTATTAGTTAATATACAATACGTTTTATACTAAATACAATTTATTAACAAATTTAAAAAATATGAAATGAAATAAGTGTAAACAAATTGTTTCAATTTAAAAATGTAGTAATATTTACTTGGTCTACATTCATCAATTGCAGGATCTAATATATATCCTTCTTTGCAGAAGCACCCCTTTACATCAGATGTGCAAGTCGTAAATCTGCCACATGTGCTGCAGTTGAAGCAGAAATCGACACCATTTCCAGTTAAACCTTCGTTACATTCGCAAGTTCCGTTATTGCAAAAAGCTGTACTATTTAAGCAATTTGGTGAACATTCTGCAAATATAAAAACAATTTAAGAATAATAATACTAAATGAATCTAAAAAATAAATATTTTTCCAATTATATGATATCTTAAGAGTAAATTTATGACATACAAATACTCCTGCCAAAAACATGTAATTACTTAATGGTAGTTTATGACAATTTTAAACGTAAATATAAATAAAAGTAGAAATTTAAACGCATTATAAATAAATGTAATTAATAGTAGATAATGTATTAGTTAATATCAATGCCTTCTATACCTAGGAATGGATAAAAGATAATCCAATATTTTACTAAGTCAAAATTACGTAATATTACAAATATAAAATTTATACAATTCTATTAAATATTAATTATTACTTGGTCTACATTCTTCAATTGCAGGATCCAATATATATCCTTCTTTACAATGACATCCTTCTAAATCAGATGTGCAAGTGGTAAATCTTCCACATGTGCTACAGTTGAAGCAGAAATCGACACCATTTCCAGTTAAACCTTCGTTACATTCGCAAGTTCCATTGTTACAAAAAGCTGTACTATTTAAACAATTTGGTGAACATTCTGAAAAATATTAACAAAATTGATGATTAAAAAATATTTCGAATTAAAAACAGCTTTATAATTTCAAAATTTCAAAAAAAAAATTTAATTCCTTTATCGTGAAATGCGTTAAGGGCTATTTGTTATTTAGAAAAAAATATTTAATATGATATTGAATAAGTCTATTCTAAACAATCTATTTACATAAAAACAATATATGAGTACAGTCAGAATAACTTCAGATTTTCCAAGAGTAACCTACTCACTGTCAATAATGAATGAATTGAGAGATGTTTTATATAAATTCAAAAAGTCTGAAGAAATAAAGGATTTTCATATTTCAATAACTACCGGAGAGGGAAGTCAAACACTGACAAGAGCATTTTGTCATACCTCAAAGGAGAATCGAAAATGAAAAAATGCCTCCGTTTAGCTGATAAACATCCTACGAAAAACTTCTCCTTAAGATGGATAGGAGGCCAGGTTTTAAGGACGTAACTAGTTTGCATCAACCAGATAGACTAAACGTTTAGGTTTGTTCAAAACAGCTTAGATTTAAGAAGACTCTTAAAAGTAAATACAATATATGAAATAGTCTCACGGGCAAAGATAAATAAAAATTTTAAACTATTACATATTAATATAAATTGTTTTAAAAAATATTTTTGCAGATTCATACCTAAATATGAAAGTTATATTGTATTATTAAATAATGATAACAAACTTATGCGTAGTTATAAGTTATGTTAGAGAGGATTAATATTGAAGTCTAAGATATTTGGCTAGTTGGTAAACGGAGAAGAGAGGAAGTTATTTGAAGAGAAGGAATTGTTTTTATGAGGTTGTGAATTTTGAGATAGTTATTTGAAATATTTAACATATTTTTTTATAATTATTATGTATAAAAACGTGTCTCTATTAGGAACACTGTCAGTTTCTTGTGGGTTCTTCTGAAATTTATAGTTATTGAACCTTCAGTTCCACAAATTTATAAAAAAAACAACGGCACTATTGATTGGAATTATTGAAAGTGAGATGATTGTTAATAAATGTGCTAAATTAGAAAACTAAATTTTTCAATGTCGATTTATTATGTATCGTTTGACTTTTGATTTAAGAAGTACAGAATTATTTAAGTTAATATTCATTAATAAATACTTTCAAAGTAAACGCATTATAAATAAAATTGATTAATTTAACAGTACTATTTATTAAATGCATACATTATCACACACATTATATCCATTCTAGAACTCAAATATACAAAACATTATTTTACAAATTCAATATGTAAAAAATGTAAAAAGTTAAAAAATAATGTATTTAATTAGAATAAATATTAATTATTACTTGGACTACATTCTTCAATTGCATGATCGAATATATATCCTTTTTTGCAGTGACATCCTTCTAAATCAGATGTGCAAGTTGTAAATCTGCCACATGTGCTGCAGTTGAAGCAGAAATCGACACCATTTCCAGTTAAACCTTCGTTACATTCGCAAGTTCCATTGTTACAGAAAGCTGTACTATTTAAGCATTGTGGGGAACATTCTGCAAATAAGAAAATTTAATAAAAAGCAAAATATTCAAAAACTTGTATTTCTTTTTAAAAAGTTTGTGAGTATCACAGGTGCATATTCATAGAAACATTCACTTTTATTGAAATTTGTGAATCAGTAAAAATAACCCTTCATCGATCAATTAATTAAATATTAATAACTTTCGTAGGTACTCATGAACTCTTGCAGCATAATTAGAAAAGCTGAGGTTAATATATGCTACCATGTAAAAGTTTATGCATTTTTTAATTTTAACCCTTTTCTTAGAAATAAGTATTTTCATCATTTTTTTAAACATTTTTTGGCATTACAGTCAATTTTTACAATTATTTTATATTAAATAAAGGATCACTGATTGAAAATTATGCAAACAAATTGTCATGTATAAGGTATGCACCAATAATTAAAAATAGGACAATTAAACGAATTATAAAACTAATTTAATTAATATACAGTATGTATTAGTTTATATATTTATATGCATGCTATAAATATACTCTAGATATTAAATAATCAAATTACTAAAGTAATTCAAAAAATAAAACAATATAAGAAAAAATAATAATTCTTTCACATTAAAAAATGTTAAATATTACTTGGTCTACATTCTTCAATTGCAGGATCCAATATATATCCTTCTTTGCAATGACATCCTTCTATATCAGATGTGCAGGTTGTAAATTTGCCACATGTGCTGCAGTTGAAGCAGAAATCGACACCATTTCCAGTTAAACCATCGTTACATTCACAAGTTCCATTGTTACAAAAAGCTGTACTATTTAAACATTTTTGTGAACATTCTGCAAATATCAAAACAATTTATGACTTACAAATGATTCGAATACATAGGTACATCTTTAAAATTTAAATTCAAAATCGTTAAAATCTATGTGTGTGTTCAGGACAGATTTTTATTTAGAAAAGAATAATTCTATATTGAATTTAAAACCTATATTATATAAAAATTAAAACATATTAATTTATTGAAACCACAAATCTGTTCTAAGACAATCAAAGTGGAATAGTAGTATAAATTCAGAACCCAATAACATAAAACAGTAACAGAATTAAAGGATGCCTTTCCAAAAAAGTATGCAAGCGTTTTCTTTTACGAGAAGTGGTTGTCAAATATGTACAGAGTCTAGGGCGATCACTGTGAACAGTGCATGTGGAGATAGAGGCACAGTTTCGGTGGAATGGTTCTGCGTGAATTTGTAATACGATTCTTTTCATTATAGTGCAAATAATTTTATCAATAGTCTTCAACCGAAAAGAGATGATGGAGACAAGACGATAATTGTTGAGATCGCCAAAGTTTAGAATGTGTTTATTAATAAGGGGAGAAATTACAGCAAGTTTTTCACATTCAACAAAAGATCCATTTAGTCAAAGATAGGTTGGCAATGCTACAAAATACTGGTGCAAAATGTATACCGTATATACTCGAATAATCGCCGGGTCTTGAATAATAGCCGGGTCAAAAATATATCGATCATAATAAACGCCGGGCCTTGAATAATCGCCGATTTTGACTCTGATAAAGAAAATTCCGACTCATCATGGTGTGATGGCGATGAGTCCAACTAGGTAAAGATACTACCTATACATACGTACTAATATGATGACTTTTATTATTACCTAGGTACCTATAGTCCATACATTTTATAAGTAAAACAAATTTATTACCTACCATATACCGTATAGGTACCTATATTTTTTATACAGTCAATAAATATGTTTGAACCTAACGATTTTTTAAGCTTCTTTGGAAAAGCTCTATTTATAACAATCGCAGGGCCTTGAATAATAGTTTCAAATAGGGTCAAAATATTTTCGCTGATAATAAACGTCCCGGCGATTATTCGAGTATATAAGGTAGATAGTTTCTTAACCAGCCAGGTAGAAATGGTATCTTGAGGACAGGATTTCGGCTTTGTGTTATCAATAATTATTTTAACTTCATCGATTGTTAGTTACCACTTCAAAATTACATAAGCTAGTTTTATCTGCTTGAGAGGTCTTTTCATCGAATTCATCGGATGGTGACCGTGGTGGATTAAAGGAATTAAGTATGGATAGAATGTTGTCGGAGAAATAAATAACACAGTTGGAGGTCCAATCAGAGTAAGATGGACTGGATAGAAAATAACTGGAGGCATTTTAGACATCAATGAATGAATATCGAACCAGAGTAGGCAGAGGGCTATAATATGAAACTAGTGTAGTAGCTATGTTTTGAAGATCGAATAGTACGTCTCACAATATACTGAAAAATCCGCATTTTAATCGCATTATAAATATGATTATTTAATAAATATATAAATATTACTTCATTTAAATGCACTTGATATCAAATAAATAAATAATTACGTAACAAATTAAAACATATTCCAAACAAAATAAAATATAAAATATGTTTGTACACTTTAAAAAATTATATTATTACTTGGTCTACATTCTTCAATTTCAGGATCCAATATATATCCATCTTTACAGAAACACCCTTCTAATTCAGATGTGCATGTCGTAAATCTGCCACATGTGCTGCAGTTGAAGCAGAAATCGACTCCATTTCCAGTTAAACCTTCGTTACATTCGCACGTTCCGTTGTTACAAAAAGCTGTACTATTTAAGCAATTTGGTGAACATTCTGCAAATATCAAAACAATTCAAGTGTGACAAATGTTTTGAATGAATATTGATTAAACATTTAAACAATTTAATATGAAACTTTATAAATCCAATATGTTTAATATCATGGTGTGTGAAGTTATGACAGTTTGACTATTTAGAAATAATAATATAAATACTATATTGGGTTTGAAGACGGCAAAACTATTATTTTTTTGTAAAATATATTCATTACAGATCAAATAGTCTAAAATCTTGTATTTACTTAAAAGGAATATTGTACAGTGTATATAAAGTAACGCAACTCAAATTAATAGTGTTATTTTGTATTTATTCTATATGATATAACTATAATGGATGCATAGGGAGATGAACCCCAACTTGTTGAAAGAGGTGTACGTCTTGTTGTTCTGAAACTCTAGATTTTGAGGTGTGGAAGACTGTTGATAGGGCTGTCATAGAAGTAAGGATAAATGAACCCACTGGACAGAATGATGCACAATACAGTCACACCAGATAAATTAATTTCTTTCTCCAGAGATTAGTGGAGGTTTTCTGTATTTTAATTAAACACACAATTATGTTTATTAATATGACCATTTATGACAGATAATATAATCATTACATGCAAGATCATTTTCAAACATATCTAGAAATGTTTCACAAATTTGAATACGTCTGTCAGAGTCATCTTCATTCATTACATGCATAATATTGGAATGATATAGTTTTCTATCCATTTTAATTAATGTTCAATGAACAGGTTCGTGGCAAACATATTCACATTTTCACATATTCACATTTTGCAGCAAGTCGACTTGAAATACGACAAGTAGATGTCGGAGTATTATCATAACATTCACAGATCCTGTTGCTTCAAACTAGTTTATTCATCGAAGTACTGTTGTACGATGCGGAAAACGTACACCTGCTAACTTTACTTCTTCTGCAGCAATATCAGAAGCGTAGAAATATTTAACAATGTCAATCCTTTTTGTAAGTTAAATCGCACAGCGATTAAAATAATGATTATATGTTGATTCAAAAGAATTAAAGTATGGTATAATTTCAAATTTTTGTTTTAAAAATGTAAATTTTGAATCAATCAATCAATCAAACTGCAGCTGTTAAATAAAACAAAAAATAACTTCCCAAATTCAAAAAATAATACAACTGAAGTGTAATAATTCATTTGTGCACTTTAAAAATAAAATTATTATTACTTGGTCTACATTCTTCAATTGCAGGATCCAAAATAAATCCTTCTTTGCAACGACATCCTTCTAAATCAGTTGTGCAAGTCGTAAATCTTCCACATGTGCTGCAGTTGAAGCAGAAATCGACACCATTTCCTGTTAAACCTTCGTTGCATTCGCAAGTTCCATTGTTACAAAAAGCTGTACTATTTAAACAATTTGGTGAACATTCTGCAAATATCAAAACGATTGATGATTAAAAAATTATTTAAATACATATATCTTTAAAATTAAAATAATTTACACTGAAACTTAACAAATCCAAAATCGTTAGATCTTGAGGTGTGTGTTCATGACTGTTTGTTCTTTGGAATAATATTACTATATTGGATTTGAAAACCATATTTTACAAATAAATGTATGCTATTATAAATTTAAATGTATTATTATGATAATAATAATTTATTTAAACCACAAATATGTTCGAATGCAATCCACATGTAATTTCGGCAATTGTTTTATAAGTCTTGCTGAGCAGTTCTGAATTCGTTGGAAGCATTTTATTTGTGAACCATTACAGAACAGTAAGAATGGAATTGCAGTAATCAAGGAAAGGGTGTATGAATGTAGAATTTTGTTTAAAAAAGTGAGGCGGTGTGTTCATAAAGAAAGCTACGAACTCGGTAAATAGCCTTAATGAATACCAAAAAACGTTGGCAAAATTCAAGAATATGAGGAGCAAGTGATTGAAATTTGTCTCGCAAGGTATTTTTTATTTAATTTACGTTGGTCACATATTATGTCGGTAGCGTCTAGAAATTTTGCATCTCAGATTTTTCAGGATTGAGACGAAGGTGAAAACATTAAACCAATCTAAAGGAAAGTGAGAACAATTTTTTAAATAATCAACAGAAGTGTCAAAATTGTTAGAAGTAAATGATACATAATCTGTCTACGTAGAAATGATGGACAAATCATATTTGCAAATTAGATCAAACACATGAGAAATCTACAATGAATAGAGTCTATAGAAAAAACCAGAGTATTGGGGATACAGCCGATTGAAAAGGAAAGAAGAGAGGAGTACAATTATGTTAACATCTTGAGAACGATTATTGAGGTAGTTGATGAAACCCGAAAATACATTTTCTTTAAATCCGAAAGATGTGAGAGGCGCTCAATAAGAATTCCATGTTCCACTGTCTCGAAGGACGTCTACAAATCCAGACGCTTATTGAACTGGATCGATCAGTGAATTAGTAAGAGGATTCTTCTCCATTCTAGTGCATATACTATTCTCAATAGTCTTCAATATAAAAGAGAGGCGAGACAGGACGATAATTTTTGAGACCGTCAGCGTTTAGATAGTGTTTATTAATAAGGGGAGTAATTAAAGCAAGTTTTTCAAATTCAGGAATAGATCTACTTATTCAATGATAGGTTGGCAATGATACAAAATACTGGTGCAAAATTTCTAGATAGTTTCTTAACCAGCCAGGTAGAAATAAGATATTGAGGACAGGATTTCGAATTTGTGCTATCAAGTATTATTTTAACTTCATCGATAGCTAGTTACAACTTCACAATTACATAAGTTAGGTTTATCTGCTTGAGAGGTCTTTTCATCGAATTCATCGGATTGTGACCATGCTGGAGAAATAATTAACACGGTTGGAGGTCCAATCAGAGTCAAGTGGACTGCATGGAAAATACCTGGAGGCATTTGTAGACATCAATGAATGAATAGCGGACCAGCGTAGGCGCAGCGCTCTGATATGAAACTAGTGTAGTATATAGCTATGTTGAAAGGACAGAATGGTACGTCACAAAATATTTCTTTGATAAAGAAATTAAGAACAATCATTTACAGGAAAACCATTTCAAAAACTTGAATTTACTAAAAAGTAGGTAATGATGATCGCAGTGAAAACTAAAAAAATCTCTATTTAAACGCATTATAAATATGATTATTTAATTATTTCATAAACATACTTTATTATGCTCCAGATATTAAATAAACAAATAAAAATCTATTTGTACACTTTAAAAAATATTTAATTACTTGGTCTACATTCTTCAATTTCAGGATCTAATACATATCCTGCTTTGCAGTGACATCCTTCTAAATCAGATGTGCAAGTCGTAAATCTGCCACATGTGCTGCAATTGAAGCAGAAATCGACACCATTTCCAGTTAAACCTTCGTTACATTCGCACGTTCCATTGTTACAAAAAGCTGTACTATTTAAGCAATTTGGTAAACATTCTATAAATATAAAAATATTGTGTTAAAAATTTTAAAAATTCTGTTAAACAAAATTATAGATGTATTTATTTAATGCATATAACTTTTATAAACATTACCACCAATTTTTATGTAAAGACTTTTAAATATATATTCATTTTATTTATACAAAGAAGAACAATCGGTATTATAATTAAATCTTTAAATTAAATACATTATGTAAGTCAAACAAATTTATTTATTTAGTAAGTCACTGTATATACCTAGTTTGGTCTAAATAAAAATATATTAAATATTTTACTCCATAATGAATAAATAAATGAATTATAAGATATCCTCCTATTTAAATTCGACTTAAAAAAATTACTGAAATTTGTATGAAAGGGGAATTCAATAAGTAAGATATTATACTCTTACGCTTTTTAAGTTATATAGTAACAAGAAAGAAAAAGGTATATGGGCCATACACTATTGTTACTCCTATTGTTACTCCTATTGTTACTCCTATTGTTACTCCTATTGTTACTCCTATTGTTACTCCTATTGTTACTCCTATT
>JAUZNC010037746.1:0-18524 GCA_034780395.1 Vannuccia rotundouncinata | reverse complement strand
GTGGTTATTATTTGTAACTCTAGACTCTATACTCTTATTTGTAATTCTGGACTCTTGTATTATTGTTAATATATTTTATTAATAGGTATATTGTTAATAAATATTTAAAAAAACTCAAATACGACATTTTTTACGAAACGACCTATAATTCTTAAATGTATTGACCTATTCCAAAATATAAGTAACGAATAATTAACGAATGGTTGTAAAACGACATCTAAACATATAAATGAATGAAAACGAATAATCCATATGTTGTAAAATTCAACTAAACAAACTATTAATTAAAATTTAACCCTAATTTAGTCAGAAACGAAACTGAAAAATGGCATAATATCTTATTAAAAATATACATTATCAAATGATTAAATTCTAACTTTGTAATATGCTACTACTAAATTTACAAGTAGTATATCACTTCATATAAATATATAAATTATAAATGATAAATATATAATTGATGTTCACAATAGGAAAATCAAGTTCAGCATACCAAAAATAGATATAATAACCGTTGAATTTGTTTACTTCCACACTAAAAATCAGAACATTGCTAGTAAACATTTAGTAAAATAAGTTACTACCTTTTAAAAACCATGCTATTGGAAATTTCTCGCGTAAGGGTCAACATGAGAACATGACATTATTACAAATATCCGCCTTCGAATGCGCATCAAAAATAAATTATTTGCTGTAAATAGTTACGTGCTCAAAGTCATGCACGATTATGATCGCTGAATAAAATAATAATTGCTTTTAATGTAAAATTTAAATTGACTTTACTTAATTGTCTTTGTCTTCCCGACTAATTAGAATAAAAAAATGGATATATCTGTACTACATCATATTACTAATTTCATACATATCAAGGACTTATATTTTCAGATGATAGGTCCATTCGCTAGAATATATATTGGCTACCTTATTTACAAAACTTTTCGTTCGCCCGTAAAATAAAAAATAAGGGGATTCGTTACCTTATTATATAAAATGATGTAATGTGTAGAGTACATTTTTATATAATAAAGAATGGGGAGGGAAGGAAGTAGGGAGAAAGGGAGCAGCGTAATCGAAAATATAAACAATATTACTAACATATGATTTACAAGACCAAAAATTATCAACTACACATTTTTTAAAGATACAAATATAAGTATATAATATATTTTTTCTCCCAATGTCGATTTAAAAGATATTAAAAGCTTTTATTTTATAAGAAATAGAAAATTGGTATTTACGAAATAGGTAGCTTAAAATATTTGTAAAGATGCATATAGTTGTGCATGGAAGTGTCCTTATAAGTGATTTAATGTTGGAATGAAATTAATATACTATTAGCATTTTTAAAATTGTAATATGTTATGTTAATTTGTATTTTTTTGGTTAATTAATTTTATTCATTGTAGTTTTAGTGGCTAATTTTACACAGAGTGTTTGGCTATTTTACATATAATTGAATATGTATAGATTAAAAAAGTATTAATATCTATAAAAAATACAACCATGAGATTCAATACTGTTGAATTTGAATTGCTCATAAAAAATATTTTAAACATCTAACTAACAGAGAAAAATAACATATAACGGAAAAGTTAACTCACTGAGGATTTTAAAATTCCAATTCATTCGTCAGACATTGACTGAAAAGAGAGTTAATAATGTTAATAATCAAGAAAATATATATCTAGGCCTGTGTTCAGTCAGTGTCTAATAAGAGGCTATAAAATATGATACCTAGTTGAAAATGGGGCAGTCCATAACTCTTAGAAAAATTAAAGCAATAATAACGAAATCTGCAAATTATAAATAAATGCCCCATATACATACACCAATATTGGTTTAAAATTTGAAGTTAATACGTCAAAGAATTAAAAAGCTACAACCCATCCAATTGTTGTGCTTTGGAAGAATTCTTTAACTCTTCTTAAGACCCAATAAGTACTCGAAAATATTGATGGATTTTGATCAAATTTTTAACAAAATATATCATAAAATCTTAAAAGTTTGAAACTATTGTACTAACGGTAAAAAATATAAAAATCGGACCTCAAATTACACAATATAATTAATATAATAGTTTCATAATAGTATCGTTATGAAACATCATAAGCAAATATGTTTAATAATTTGAAATTAAAAATCAATAGTTAATATTAGTGTTTTTCCAGTTAATTGAACTCATAGACATTGTTTGGACCTACGGTAGTAGGTTGTTAGCTTAATATTTATTTAAAGAACTTGAGGGCAACCTACGCACTGTAGGTATTAAAGGATTAGAACAAACTAGGCATTTTTGACAGAGTCATCATAAAAAAAAACTGTAGAGGTGTCGACATAATTTTATATGCGTTTATAAGTTTATATCCGTCGCAACTCTATCAGGATTCCAAATTTCACGTTGATATTTTTTATAGATCTTTAGGAATAGACTCTCAAAAATCGCCATTTTTAGTAATTCTTCTTCTTCAGACCCAATAACTACGCCTAAACTTTAACACATTTTGATATTTTTTTCAATATACATTAAAAATGGGTAGAATTTGAATAAAATAAAATAAAATAAAAAATGTAAATTTATTTAGCTTTTGATCTAAAATTTGTCGAATTTGATACTTCAAATTCGAGGTTTGCATAAAAAATTGAGTTACATGGATAGTGAATTTTTTTATTTTCGTTACTATTATCATTACTTCGAAATATCAGTTTAAGTAGTTTAAAATTGGGAGCAATTTCTACATTTCTACACACGGTAACCTATTTATAGATTAAGAGAGAAACTTTAAGTGATTTAGAGAGAATGGTCCAAAGTGCACAGTTATAAGAACATGTTTGCCAGTTTACAGTTCATTGTCATATACGCGCAGTGGGAGTGGGAGAGACAGAATATGTGGCTAGATATTACTGCTGCTATATCGGTTGTTTATTTCGATGACACATCATTATAAATAATGTTCATATTCAACAAAAAAGTGTGATATTATTATTAGCCAAAATGGCAAAAAGTGAGTTAGCTCATTATACCACAAAAGAAATGATATACCATAAATTGTGTTAGCTTTTTTCTGATTTGCGCTAACTACGTAAAAATATGATTTTCCAAAACGTAGATAGCATAAATCCGAAAATAGTTTTGTAAGAGCTAACACAATTTATGGTACGCCGAAGTCTGAAGGTCCAGAAAAAATCTTGATATAGACAAATATTCGATATAGGCAAACTTCACTTTTTAAATGAGAAAAATCAATTGTTCATGCATAAACAACACACAAATAAGGATTTAACTAGGATTTATCCAGCCGATTACTGTCAGCATAGTTAAATGTACTAGCGAATTGTATTGCCTTCTCCAAGAGCATTTCACCTGACACTGGTATCTTCTTATCACGGGCCAAATGAAGGAAATCCAGCAATGGTCTATTAATTTCCTTGAAATTGTGCACCTTGATTCTTTTAGTATTGGTCGATTGAATTCCACTTTCATATTGCTCAATTAAGTCATCTGCCCTTTTACAATAAGCTAGGAGCGTAGTGAGTGGTACATTCTTCTGTTTAGAAATGTCCGTTTTTGATACACCTTTTTGAAATAACTATTTCATATTTCTCTTTGAGAGTACAATTCTTTTGTTTTGACATGCTGTTGATAAACAATTAAGCTTTACAATGATCCATGTCATACAGCGCGGTACTTATTTCCTCTTAGTTAATTTCTTACATTAATATTCTTATTACAATTATTCGCTTGTCTGTGCTTGATCGATACAAGACTTTGATATAGATAAACAAACAGCTGGCTAGACCAAAAAACCCTCAATATAGGCGAATTCGATATAGGCAAACTCAAAAAACATATAAAAGATAGGGAAAAAATTGGGGACATTTTAAAAACCTTGATATAGGCGAATCTGTGATATGAGCTAACACACTTTTTGCCATTTCGGCTAATAATAATATACTATATAGACATAATAGTTTTAATGGAATGTTTATGATTGAACTATACTAAAAAATTGATTAATTATCTATACAGTATTATGTCGATAATAAAAGTCTATGGTCGATATTTGTATGTCATTACATCAACAATTTTGTATAAATGAGTTCAAGTCAAAGACGTTTTTCTTTTCTTGAAACTAAGTTAGCTCTTAAACACAAATGATTTTAAAATGAAATTGAGAAAACATTAATTTTTTTTATTTCATTTATTAAGTTTTGAGTTAACCAACTTTTTGCCATTTTTGACTTTAAATAAGATTTATATTATATTTATAATTATATCTACAAAAGTAACAGTTTTAGCCATTCTCAAATTGTGCTTGCTACCTGTCGGACTTTGAGCATTACTGATGCTGGGCTCAAAATTGTGTATTTAGATGGAGTGTCCTCCCAAGTAGATGCAATCTGAAAGTATTAAAGATAACACAAACAATATTAATATGAGTGTATCCACCTTACTTTCTTAAACACTTATTAATATATTTTTCATATTAGGTAAATCGATTTTTTAAACGAAAAATTTAAACACTGAAACGTCATTTTACAAATTCATATTATGTTAAACATATTTATGGAGAAGAAATCCTTGAAATTAATAATAGATTAAAAGTAAATTTAATTGGATGACAAACCTTGGTAAGTTCTTCAACAGAATAGCGACCTTCAGAAATTGTGTTGCAAGCAACCGGATCATGAGAAAATTCGACGATGTACACCTGCATCAAGTAAATACAAATGGGAGACGAGTGAAATGAATACATTAAAATTGGATTCAGCAACATGTGTTGAAATTGACTTACTTCAAAATTATAATGCATAGACATATAATAAAACCGATTGAAGTTTGAGACTTTTTCATTGACAAGATCGATAATATAAAAGTTGTGTTCTTCCTTCTTGACCTCGTCGGAAAAGATATTAAAAAGTTCTGCGATTTCTTCCGAAGTTTCTGTATTTGATGCTGACGTAAGAAGCCTAGGAGAAGGTGCGTTAGCCGCAGATTCAATACCCTAAAAGAATGGGAAATTTAGATAATTTAACATATAGGCACACACACAAACAAGTTTCCTGCAGATATTTTGCCGCATTGATTTTTAAAAACATTCAAATACAAACATTAAATAGTAAAATTCAGTTATCTCAGAATGACATAAAGGACCCCCTCCCCTGATAGCACTATTTAATCCGACAAAGCTTTCACAACTAACAGTGTCATACTTACTAAGAGTTAACAGAACGGATCTTATCTGTTATCTTACAAAATAAGAAAAATCAAAAGCATAAACGATTATTTTGCTTTTCAGATCCAATGATTTTTTAGTTCCTTGAAAATAGCCTGTAGGTAGGTATCTTTAAAATTGAGTCTATTTTTATTAGTTTGTTATTGTAATGGTCAAAACCTAATAAAACTTTATACTTATTCATGCTTATTTATATTATTTAACATAAACATAAAGACGGTTGGACATTCTTTTCTTCAGTTTGGTATGTTTTATTTACATATTATTGTCTTTTGCAAATTTCTTGATTATTAAATTTCTAAAGAGGTCCATATATTTGTTATAAGTAATAAATAATCATAATACAAAAATGTATAACCACGGAATACTTACGCATACAATTTGAGCAAAAGTTGACTTCCCGGATCCCGGCAATCCACGCAATATAATCAATATCTTTTCCGGCCGGTTCTGTCTTCCCGGCCATGTGATGAGTTCATCAACCGTCGTTATCGACTTCGGGGTGCTAACTGGGTGGTCCGAAGGGCTTCTTTCTCCACCCTTTTTAGAACTTGGTGCAGAAGACAATTTATCCAACGATGGGTCGTCACTGTAGGTCAACGAACTTGAATTGTTGGCCGATGACGAAGAACATCCATATTCCCTAGAACTGGATTCAGCTTTTCTTTGATCTGAATTTGATTCTCTAGATCCTCGACTTTCGGAATCCTTCGAATTATATCTTGAATAAGGCCTATCCTCATTTGTCCTTTCATTGGATCGATCTCTGGTTTCAGGAGACCATTTTGAAACATAACCATTTGATCTTCGACTAGGTCCACCTGTCGATGCAGAATAACTTTGTGAATTCGTCCAATTAGGTCTGAAATCTTGATTTGTATTAGAATGTCGACTATAAGTTCCTCTTTCATCAATTCTCTTTTGCGAAACATTGGAGTAAGGTCGAGAATTATTGAAGTTTCGATTATTTGGATTAGACGAGTATCTAGCTCTTTGTTGATAGGAATTGTTCGAGTAAGTTTTACTGTCATCTGTTTCACGAACCTTTTCCCTCTCGACAATCTATAATAAAAATAAACTAAAATTTAAGCATGTTCATTGTGTTAAATCAACACGATCAACATCGCTAATTAAAGATTTCACCCCAAGAAGATTTGGCCCCATTAGATGTTGTTTTCCCATATTAAAGAATATGAATATTTATGCAATATTACGTTACTTTACAAGAAAATGCTTATTTCTTATAAATGAAAAGGTTTAATTAAGTTTTAAAATGTTTTGTGTATATGGTTGGTATTAGACTCAATTTATGTGTGAATTTTCGCTAAAATGGGTGTCTAATACTAATATTCAAAAGCATATAGAAATAAAATTAGATGACATGTGTTCATTTTTTGTTTTAATATGAAGAAATCAGTTATCTGTTTAAAATCCTAAAACAAAACTATGTAAAATCTTATTTAACAAAACCCTTCAATTTATAAGAAATAGACATTTTCTTGTAAAGTAACTGATTATTGTATAAATATTCAAATTATTTAATATTGGAAAAAAACTCTGGGACCAAACCAATTCCCACGCCGGGTGGAGTACGGCATACTATGATTTTCTCAAACTGTAAATCAGCTAGACAGCTGATCTACAAGATTTAATGGGGTCAAACAGTCAAACCTTCTGGTTGTGATGCTGGGGTGAAATCTTCTGTCGTGAGGTATTGATATATTTAAAAAAGATTTCAAAATTACCTTTTCTGTTTCAACATCCAGTTTCTCCAGTAACTTAGATTTTAATGATTGTACTAAAAGACATGGTAAATATAAACATTAATAAAGTATATACTAAGGCTACTTTTGATAAATTTAAAATTGTCAAAAGTTTTTACATTTTAAAAACAATTAATGATTGAAGGGAAAGAAATATTCTGAAACATAATATTTAAATATGTATCTATATGTGTGTGTATGCTAAACTAATTATACAGTTATCTACTATTTATACAATAAATATATAATACCTACATTTTAAGGAATCAATTGTATCGATCAGCTTTTGTTTTTTCTGGGACAGAGATAAACGTTTCAATTCACTACACTCTACGAATGTTATCCATTCCTTCCGATGGCGTAAAAATTGTTCCTGATTAGGATGATCTAAAAAGGTAAAAATATAATACTTCATCCTTTGTATAAAAAAACTAGTCATAAATAAAAAGAAATAATAAATTGTTTACTTTTATATCGAGCCAACCAGGTATGATACTGATTACTACACAACAGACAAGTCTTCTTAAGTTCGGATTCTTCCTTGGCAATTTTTTCTAGTTCATGTTCATGCATTTCTAAAGGTGTACGCTCATGGGATAAAGGTTCACACTCATCAGATTCGGAAATATTGTTCAATAGATCTAACAGTCCGATCTGTGGTATGTCTTCAAGGGGCTTATTCTCCGGTGGTGTGGGTACACAATTATACCTTTTCAGGAGAGAAATTTTTTCTTGTGTTGGAGGTCGATTGGGAACTTCTGAATAATCTTCATATGTATCTGGTGGGATGTATAAATCCCTTTGATATGGAACCGATGGCTGCGGAAAAGTATTCTGAGGAACAAAAAAAGCATTGGTTGGGCACGGCTTTTGGTTATATTGTGATGATTCATTTCTAAACGATTCATTATAATCATGATTGTAATCATTGTAATCGAAAAACTCAATTGGTTTCTGTTGTACATCGTGTAGATTAGTATGGTTAGGAGCATCACCATCGGAAAAATCCATATCGTCTTCTTTATTATCATAAGGAATAGGTACAAATCCCATACTGGTTGCCAGTTCCTCGGGCTGCTCAATTGACATTTGCAACATATTGTTTTGAGCTAAAAAACCTTTCTTTTCCGCAGTTTTTGTCATATTTACGTGATTTTGAATTAATCTGAAGAAAAAAAACACCTTTCAAATAAAATATGAAACAAAAGAAATGGTGTATATTGCTATATCAAAAAAGTCCTTAGAGACAGACAGAAAAGCTAACATCCCATATTTGGAAGGCATCATGATAGTCTATTATATTATTAGAAAATGTTAACCCTAGAACGACCAGGCGTTTTTATACCCTTATAAAGACTAAAGTGTGGGGGGTCGATTTGCCCCACACCCGCTAACTCTTGATAGAAGCAACCTAATTTCTAATTTTCTTTTGCAATAACTGCAAAAACTCCTTGGTCACAAAAATTATCAATTGGTATACTTTTTAAATTATACTACTTGTTTAAAATATTAATAAAATAGAGTGATCCAGATCACATAGTAATATTAATAAATATATAATGTTGTTGAAAATTTAGAATTCAATGTATAATTACTATATAAGAAAGCCATATGCAAATTTGGCACAAATTTTACTCCAGTGCACCAAAATCACGATTTTTAGTTTTGATCCAGATCAAAGTGTATCAGATCTGGATCATAGAGTAAATTTAATCTGAATTAAAATAAATTCAAGATTATAATACGTAACCACAATATAAATGTGTGTACTAAATTTGGAATCAATATAATATCTTTGAGAGATAGAATCACGATTTTAATGATTCGAAATGCTGTTTTGATTATAAAAGTCAAAAATCGAGAATCAATAATAATATAAAGGGTGGTCCAAAAAGATTTTCTTATATATCATTCGAAAGCCCTAAAAAAGTTAGGCAGGTACTGAAAATTTCAGACTAATCGAACAACTCCTCTGCATACTAGAGATCTTTAAAAATGTGTGGGTCAATTTGACCCTCCCCCACCCTAGTTTTTCTAGGGTTAACATTATTAAAAATGCTTGCTAATTATTGTAATAAATATTTATTGACCTTAAAAGCTTTAACTGAGTTAACATACAAGAAAAAAAGAAAGTGAGTTTAGCACTTTGAGAAGCTTCATGCTTTAAAGCGCTTTATAAATATAGTTTTATTATTATTATTATATTATGCAATCGTTAGATTATCTGATTTATTGTCAGTAATCCACAAGTTGGAACCAAAGTAAATAATGAGCACATTTTGAGGTTCTAGTACGTTTTATTCAAAATAATTTCTAATATAACATTCTTGGGAGTAAGTATTATTAATTATATTACATAAAGGTGTCATCTATCTGCTACTGGACGATATCTGAAGGTGGCAAAATATTGTCAGCTATGTATACAAAAATTCCATGTAATATAGCATAACAATATACAGTTAAAATACAATACGATAAAATAAAAATACTCTGTCAAAATCTGATAAACACTCTTTCTAGAGAAAATGAAAACTTTGCATTAGAAAATAGAAAATGTTGAAAAACTAAGGTTTATGGTCTTATATGAGATGCAGGGATTCGGGATGTTTCTGGAAGAGTTCTCATCTTGGCTTCAGAAGCACCCAGCAGCACATTCTGTCTTTTTCAACTGCAGAACTTCTCTTAAGTTTGTCACACTGCAATGGATCTCCTCTGAAGACCAATAAAGCAACACTATTGAAAACCTTGGAAACACACCAAAAAGACATTATGACAAACACAAATATGTCAACTTTTAATAGCACTGTTATAAATGGTGGCCTCCTGTTGCACACTGTGTTACTGTATGCCACTGGAACATATGGTACTATGCTTAGACAAGTTTTAATAAGAGTGTGCAATTCTCCAGGGGAAGAAATACACATACTATTTGATAAAAACAATTTAGTTCAATTAAAGATAGTGAATGTCTATTTTGAGGAGCTGAAGATAGAATTTCTGACATCAGTGGACCCAAGCAAAGAGCCAAACAAAATGGTATTTAACTGCTCAAAAATAGTATAGATTCAAAGATAAGTTTGTAAAATTAGCTTTAACAGAATGGCAAAAACCAGAATATGGAATAAAAATTGAAAGAAAAATAGTTGTGGCTTTACATGTCAGTCAATGTGTCAGACTAGTATTTAACAAAATTGTTAACAATATGGACTGTGGAACAACCTGCAGAGCTGCAAGGTAAGCAGACACTCTGATTTCTTTTCATGTTCCAGCTTTAACTGGTATCATAGTAGCTAGAGCATCTGATACTGACATTCTTGTTATTTTACTTGGTTTGTTAGGTAAGTCATCTCCTGAAGTAAATGTAATGAAATGAGTTATCATGGATTGCAGAACTGCCAACAACCATAGATTTATTGATGTATCTGGTTTGGCAGCTGTTTTAGAGGTGAAGCAAGCAGGAATAATACAGCTCTTCAATGATTACATTCATTCACTGGTTGTGATTTTACAGCAGCCTTTTATTAAAAAAGGAAAATTTAACCATATGAGCTTCTTTAAAATAATACTACAGGTCTCTTTGTAGATGCTTTTAAAAACGTGTTGTTCAGATAAAAATCAGTTTCCAGATATTGTGAAATTGAGTGAATTTGTTTCCTTAATGTATAGGCAGAAGCAGAAGGATGATATTGAAACAGTTTGACATATTATTTTCCTAAAAATGAGTTTAAAATTTAATGTGGGTAATCTACTTGCAAACATTAAGAAAATTGTGTGTAGACTTTTACCCCCTTGTGTAAAAACATTAAATAAGGAAATTTTGTGATCATGCTATGTGTCTCTGCTGTGGAGACAAGCAGATCATGCAAATCCCACTGAATTTGATATGAATCCAGTGGAAGATAGAGAAAAAGTTATATTCATGATTGGTTTACTGGTTTATCAGTCCAACAAGCCTTGAAAATGAAAACAAAAGAGATTCAAAGCAAAACAACTCCATTTCAAAAGATGAAGAATGGAGTGAGCACAGCAATTCAGATGAGGAACAGTAAAACAAACTTTATCTATTAGTATAGCCATTTCTAATATATAATACTATATAATTTTTACAAAATACAATTACTGGGGATATGTATCTATTTGACATTTATAAGTTACATACAATATTAACATACTTTTGTTGTATTGTATGTATATTAATTGCCAAAAGTATTAATAATAATCTAATTTTATTTATACTTCAAACACTACAGGGTGCCCAGTAAAAAACAGGAAATTATAAATAATATCTGCAAATATTTGACAGTTTTTTTATTGTATCACTACCTATAACATTGAAGATCTTCCTGCAGCCATATGCACAAAGCTCTGTGAATATTAGTTGATCTCAGCTTATTTTCACGAAGTTGGGCAACAATTATTTGTGCAACTCCATTTAAATATAATGACTAACTTTTGGTATTCTTGAACGATTTAGACCACTGTGAAATATTGATGTGGAGTTTTGCTTTTGATGACAGGATAATTGAGTGTTAACACTAATAACTGCCCACATATTCCCATAACTCTGACAGCTATTAATAGGAGTAACAATAGATTATACAGACTCTACCCTTTTCCTCTATTGTTCCTATATAGATTTAAAAAAGCATAGGAGTATAATATCTCACCTATAATGAATTCACCTAAAATATCCAAACGAAGTATATCATAAATTTATCAAGTTGCATATACCAATGATGTTAGTTTAATTTTAAATATATATCCAAGCACTCATTCGATTTTGCACCAATTAAAATAGAGATTCTCAGAACTCTATGAAAATTAGCAGCTGGGTAATCTGTGTGAACAAAGTTAGGTCAAAATTCGACCAAATTCCACAAATATTCACCCAACTTGTTTCAAGAATTTGTTTTCTGAGGATTTATGTTGAGCTTTGAGTTGCGCAAGTAAAAACATTGTTGGTGGAACTTTGTGCATTTGGCCTCTGCCCTTCTGTATACTTTAAACAAAAATAGAAATCAATTTTGTGATATTTCAGATTAACAAAGATTTACTCTTAAATATCCTGTTTTTTAATTCTATATCCTGCCTGTATATATATTTTTAAAAATGATACAATATTCACAAAAAAAGTCTTTTATCTTTTGATTTATTTACACCCATTCTACATAAACTAACATAACCATAAATGTACATAGCTTTTACAAATTATAGTATACATTATTTAGTTAAAATTATATTTTTTGGCTAAAATTTATATTATTTTTTTAATATAATAAAAGTTATTTATTGATCATTTTTACATTTTTTAGACAATTTTGAATCAAAAAAATATAGTTCGAAAATTTCAATATTGTCCAATATTTGGTGTTATTAATACTAATAGGCTACAATTCAAGTTAGGATATTTGGTATTTGGGGTGTCTGTCTAGAGCCCAAATGTCAGTCATTACACAGCTTTAAAGAATAGTTTCATTCTGTTCTCCAAATGTTGTAACTAGGCCAGGCTTCTTATGACCATTATGTCTGTCTGAGGAATTATATCATCCAAAATGTCTGTCACTCCTCATTTCATGTTCATAGGGGATACTTTTAATGGAACTTTTAAGTGCAATTTCACTCGGTTCATCCTATATTGGTTCACATAGGGGTACCTAGCACCTACACATACTGTCTAGGTAACTGCAGACGTCCATTTTGAGGGATTTAAGGTTATAATCTGATACTATATGGGGGTCATGCTTTTTACTTCTTTTATTGCACAACATATGCCTGTGCTGCATAAATTCATAAACAGAATGCACACAGAAAAATAATTTATTCAAAATATAATTCCTATATGTAACATTAAAAAAATCGAAGATCTATTTTTAAATAATCAAATAAAAATATAATCAAACAATAAAAAAATATACACAAAATAATTAGGTACTTTTTTGTTATTTTCAGCTGCCTGATTATCTGTCTATATACCACCTGATAATCAGCCAAATTTTTACAGTGTAAAGGGTTAAATTAGAAATTATTTAATATCATAGATGTCGTATAAAAATAAAATAAATAAAATTCTTAATACTTTTAAGCTTCACACATACTTTGGATTAATAACTTTTTTTTTATATGTTGATGACTATTTATATTTCGCGCTTGTGATTATTTAATATAAAGATAAATTCACAAATGAGTTTATAATCGTAGAAATATAATACAAAATTTTATTTATAATTATATGATATAATTATTATTATTTCTATGTTTATAATAGATCCATGGCCCAACAAACAATTCTACGTAGCAGCTACGTAGCAGGTCAGTTTTTTGGTCCAATTTTCAATTATTACATTTGCTACGTAGCAGTTACGAAGCACAGATACTGTATAAATGACTGATGGTTTATAGTATTTTTGTACCTATAGTAGTTCTTTTGTTGAAACGATTGAGGTGCGCTTCAGGAAAGCGACGTTTATGAATATGAAGTGTTACTGTTGCGAACTATAAGTTAATCAAGAGAAAGTTTTTTACTGGAAATCCGTCGGCTAGTTTTGATCAACAAATTTTTCGTGATTTGTATTTATAAAAAAAACTTTGTAGAAAATGATATCGTCAGAAGTCAAATGTAATTGTAATATGACGATAGTATGATGTATAGTTTTCATTTTACTACCTGTTTTTTGTTAGATTTTAGGCAAATTTTGAGTGAGTATAATATTAAATGATCACCTGTTATTTGCCCCATAGTTATCGAAACTGTTCATTATATTTTATGTCTGCCTGTACTGTAGATTCTAAGCATACGTACTCATGTATATTATATTGACATTAAAAGAGTATATATTTATTGTATTTTTTAACACATAGTATGCATTTCTCTTTTTCATTATTACAATTAAGAATGTTCAAAATATTTGTATCATCTCTTATAATTTGCTGTAATAAATATTATCAATTTTGTAAACAGTTTACAGTTGTAAAAAAATTGAGCAGGTATCTATAAAGTTTCCGGTTTGGTAGCAGCAACGTTTTATCGGTAGCATTTGGCTAGCAGCTATAGGTTTCATAGATTACAATTCGTGAGCAGTTAGGTTTCATAAGTAGTATTTGAGTAACACCGACGTTTCATAGGTAAGATTTTGGTAGAAGCTAGGCTTCTTAAGTAGCAATTCGGTAGTAGCTAGATTTCATAAGTAGTATTTGAGTAGCAGCTAATTACGTTTAATAGATAGAATTTTGGTAGCAGCTACGCTTCGTAAGTTTCATCTAGGTTTCATAGGTGGAATTTTGATAACTATTTTATTCATTCTTTACAAATAGATTATCGCAAGATTCTATAGAACATGTTTTGAAGATATTTGATTTAAATGAGGTTTGTGTAAAAATCTTATAGACCTTCGCAACTCCGATATTCGTAGCGTGCACTAATATTTTTGCAATCGTCTCCGCTTCAATGGAATATCTTAAAGAACAAATTCCATCGAGCATAACGATGATCCTAAATCATAGATTGATTCCAATGAATGATAAAGCTTAATTCATTTTCCGCCAGAATATTTACTCAGATTATTTGCAGCATAGAAATGGCCAACAGATTTGCGCGGAAATTTTATATATTTTATCTCCGCACAAAATCTGTCATTTGTAAAGAGGCCTCAATTATTTGCCGCATAAAATTAACTCTCCACAAACAAGAGACATGAACCGGGACCGAAGAGTGGGCCTCTGGGTTTGTCTTCTCGCATGGAATGATTCTTTTAACTACGATACCTGATCTTAAGACGTCTCGTCTACGGTCAGAATTTTCCTTCCTTTATTCTTTGCCTCCTCGGATTCAACGCGTTTTTACCGACGGTGTTCGGATTTTTGCCAAGATCCGTCATTCTCATGATCAACATAGAACTTCTGATGATACTACTCGTCTGATGGTGCAGGGTTTGCTTGAAGCGGGGATCGTGGAACCAGCTTCCCACCGTGGTCCTTTTTTAAGTGCTGCATTCTGCGTACCTAAGGCGGACGGACGGCCACGCCGGCTCGTCATTGACTTTAAACATCTTAGGAAATGTTGTTTATATCTTACACCATTCGCTACAGTTCACCTCCACCGACCACGGAAGGATTTGATAGCAGTGCGTTTAGATCTTAAGAACGCCTTCTACTCCATCCTTCTTCATATTGAATCTCGACACATCATCCGGTTTCGAATTGATAAGTGCTACTACCAATTTACTAGATTGCCCATGGGTATTTCCCCAGCACCAACTATTTTGCAGACTGTGTTGCGTCAGGTTATTCAACTTGTTCTTCCACACACACTTTGGAAGTGGTTCACATTGACGACACTATTCTTATAGCGCCGCCTGATATTCTGATCCTCACTGTGATCCAACCTTTGTTATTCACTCTTCAACAAGCGGGTTTTGATGTGAACATTCAGAAATCTTTATTGTTTCCGGTAAGACTTATACATTTTGTTTGTTTAATTGTTAATCTTGATTTCATGACTTTCTATGTTCCTAAGGAGACATGGCTCCTAACCCATGATGTTCTTAGTCGGGTTCACCTTTTTCCGTTACAGCTGGTTTGCTCTTAAATCTGTCGGCCATCTTACGTATTTAGCCTCCGTTTTGCTTTTGGGATATGGGGCTACTTCTCTCGATTCCATATCTGTTTTACTGTCCTGACTGTACCAATCTCTCTATTTCAATGTTTGTTACTCCCCCATCTGGTCGGGCTTGGGTTTTCGACGCCACTCCATGGCAAATTGCTATTATTTCCCCTTAAGAGTGCTTCATAATTTTAGCGTGAACACTACCCAACAACAAGCTGAGCTGTGAGCGGCCCTTTGGGCCATCTTGGAGGCTGGCCCAGGTGATTGTATTTTTTCAGATAATCTTTGGGTTTTGGGCGTTTAAAACGCGTCTCACCTTCAGATGCTCCCGGCAGTTCGCATCATAGCAACGCTTGCTCATCTTAAGTCGCTTGTTTTTACTTTTGTATCTTCCGCTATTAACTTACCGAACTTTTATTCCCGTTCTGATATTATTGGTTTTACCACGCGGTTTTCGCCGCAGGACATTCCAGGCATCCTTGCCTATTTTATATAATACTTTGTTTTTATAGAAATATCCTAAATTCTCATACCTACAAACTTTTATGCTCGGTCCAAGTTCATATGTCTCTTGTTTGTTAAGAGTCATTTCCGATTCTCATTTCTAATTTGTATATATATGCTTCTGTTTGTAATCATCTTTACATGAGTTTTGTGATAGCCTTGCGCATCTTCCTAATAAACAGTATTTGTTTTGTTTCCGCAGCAATTTCGAGGTTGACAACCAATCGATGGAATTATTGTTCCAAGCGGTCGAGTCGATCGTTAACTGGTTCCAATCGTTAATTCAATCCTCTACTATCTCGGCTGGGTGGCTTGAAGCCTCAAAGAGGCCTGTGTTTATCCAGCTATAGTAAGTATAAAGAGTGTAATAAACTGTGTACTCTACCGTGTAATCCGAATCGTACTTTGAAACTAAAGTTTTCCAAAGAAAATCATGATTTTCCTTCGGGAATTCTATATGGTAAATCGTATACATAATTTATAAAAAATACCTTTTTTAAAATTCCATTATTTTGAATCTGCTAATGGTATTTGCGGAACAACCAAAATGTCTTCATTCCAACAAACTAATTATTAATTTTGTATATTTTTCAAATTTTTCATATTTAAAAAAAAATATCTCAATAATAAAAAAAATATTTTCTATATCCATATGATTTTATAATAGTGTTGGAATATTAATTTATATAGTACGTATAAAACTCAAAGCAATCAGTTTAAATTTGAATCCTCCATAGGAAAGAAATAATAATTTAAAAATGTCCTATGATTATCAAAATCATATGAAACATTTCAAAAAATTCGAAAGTTCCGGAAAGGAGCTCCAAATTGGAGTACATTTGTTGTCGTTCTTAATTCATGCCCAATTAATTGAGTCGTAAATTCAGATCTGAGGGCATCTAGACAGTTGTACCAATTCCTGGCTTGCGGTACAAATCGCTTGAGATGTTCCTTTAATACTCAGATATTGGAGGGATGTTCTCTCTATTGGCTTTCCTATATAGTTGTAAATAGGTATCGCCTTGTATCATTTACTTTCTTACCATGATCTAATGTGCCGCTGTACAAAACGACAACAAACGGTTCTAGATAGTCTGTGTCTGTTTCACTAACATCTCCTACAGATGATGATATTCTCTCAAATACTTAAATGGCATATTTTCAAAGTTTCGTTAAATGATGTTTTACCTTTCCCGTGAACAACAGATGATGACCGTGAACTAGATCTACAATCTAAAATTAAATGCTTAGCTGGCGTGTTTTCAACTTCAAATGGATCAATAATTTTTTATGTAATTTGCTTAAAAACTTTTAGTTATAACTAAAAATAATAATAATAATATTGTCTTTATTTACAAATTGACAGAGGCAAAATGTTTACAAGAAGGGGGCAGAGAATTACAGAGAATTACCGAGAATTTCGAGTGAGAAAATAAAATAACAATCATAAAAAAGAAGATAATTTATATATAAAAGTGAATGTCGATCATGAAGAAGGCTGGTAACAAAGTTCATTTGATTTAAGCTGTTGAGTGTTGGAGTCTGTCTGTTATGCTTGTGACGTCGAGATTCCCTACGGTTAAGATTCTCTGGAGCGAAAAATTTATGGAGGACATGCGTAGGATTGCCTGATTATTTTGCGGAATAGTTTATAGTTCACTTGGATGATATTTTCGGTGAAGTTGTAAAAGTTTTTGCAGTAGCCATACTTGATACTTCTTTTGATGCAGTCGTTTAAGTTCTTCGAGACTATAGAGAAGCCCCACAAAGTTTGACTTGTGTAGATAGGGCGACTAATATCAATGCCATTATAGACTTGCTTAAGTGATTTTCCGTGAAGGCCTCTATTATGCAGAATTTTCATGGCTTAAAAACTGGAAGCTGTCTTGCTTAGTTGATAAGTTGAAAGTAACTCTAAATATATTTAATTCATTTGTTCAGTTTAAAACTAATAAAATTGAAGTAATATTAATAGTAGTAGGAAAGGAGTGAATTCAAACCACCCTAGCTGGCTTCTGATTGGTCGAGAGCAACACCTCCCCTCCCCCTTCCCCCTCCCCCTCCCCCCATTTTTTTATCCAATGTGAATCGAGTATCATTTAATATTAGAAGGTTTGCGCGGATCAGTAATCTCATTCACGTTTCTTACGAGCTAGCTGACGGTTGTCTTTCGGTCAGTCTACTCTTCACTCTCATCATTGCTTCTACATCAGATTTTATTATTGAGGCCACATTTATGCCTATAATCCCGCACATCAAGGTGGGTCTTCATCGATGTGTCCAGTCTAATTAGAAAACTCTCTATTTTATTGACATTACCTCCACTACGGGCTCAACCCTTCTTTTCATGAGCCCCATCTTCACTAATCCTCGAGGTCCTGTCAACGATAAAGTACTGGGCTATACAGAGACTCTGGAAAC
>JAUZNC010037735.1:0-13782 GCA_034780395.1 Vannuccia rotundouncinata | reverse complement strand
AATATATAGATCAATATACAAGATTTGTGTAATATATAGATCAATATACAAGGTTTGTGTAATATATAGATCAATATTCAAGATTTGTGTAATATATAGATTTAATGTAAGATAAAGAAAAAAGAATGTTATAAAAATGAAGTCACAAACAAGTTTGTGTCAATTGTCGGATCATATGGATAATCATGTATATATATTTAAGTTAAAAGAATTAATAACGACGGACAATTTTATCATTCATTAACTGGTCAGAAGTTTTATAAATAGAGAGTAATCTACCATAGAGGAAATAATTGCATCTTAAAACAGGGCAACCATATTATACCCGAGACAGATAGCACATAAAGGCAATATACTGGGGATCAGTTCTGCAGTTAGCAATAAAAGATGATCGAGATTCCTTGATCAGTTTCTTTTCAAATTGGGGAAGATTTCTTGCAACTTTTTCATGAACAGGGGGATCATTTTTATCTTTTTGTCTCGTGAGAATTCGCCAAACTAATAAACGAATAGTCAGTTTCTCTTCCGCTATGGTTTGGTGGATCAGGAAATCATGTTTATCGGGAGAAGTAATCAGATCAGAATGTCTGAACTGTGGCTTAAGGTAGGAGACCCCGTATCACAGAATGACCGGCGATTTTTGGTCTGAGAAATTGTGTTGCCTAGGTAACAACTTAAGATAAGTTAGTAGAAGTGGAATAAAAAGGGAAAAAAGATAAATAGTAGAAAAAAATCAATGGAAGGGTTACTGTAACATTAAGAGTTGAAAGATGATGGAAGAGAGGCTTCCATAAACTGATAAGCCTATTATGAAGCTATTAGTTCAAGTTTAACATAAATTTAGGATTCAGTTGTAAAAATATCCTTTTCACGAAAAAAAACTTTAGAATCATGTTATAACATTTAATTACAGAGGGAGGTTAAATAATATTCTGGTCTTCTTACAAATTAAAAGATAATGCACAGCATTGAGTGAATGTTAAAATATCGAACTCCTTCTTGTATGGTATAAGGAAAGTTGATAGAACATTCCGTATACTATCAGGAAATCAAGAATCTTGCAGGAAGTGCCTCATCCGATAAGAAATGTCTTATCCTGTAGGAAATGTCTTATCCTGTAGGAAATGTCTTATCCTGAAAGATATGCGGTAATCCTGAAGAAAATCTAACGTCTGTAGAGGTAAATGCGAACAATTTACAATTAAATCTCTCCTTGCTGTGATTATTTATCTTAATATATACAAGTTATCAAGCCTCCATACACAAAGAACTTTCTCTAACTTAGGAAGTTACTTATAGAATTCTCCTTTAATCAAAGTATCTGTCTTCTTGTGCAATTAAATATATATATATAATACAACCGGATTGACTACCACGACTGCTACTTAATGAAAGCATAAATAATAAAACAGATTCATCAAAACCAACGCAAACAAAGAAAGATGGAGCAGAAAATAACTCATTATTCAGGAAGAAAGAATATTGTGACAGATAAAACTTGTCATTTGGGTATTGAACTGTTCAAGTTCGTAAGTATAACACAAGTATGTCCTCGCTTACCCAGATGACCACCCCAGGCAGCAGACCTGATGGACGACCAACCCTCCCTGTCCACGTGGTCCAAAGAGGCCCCAGCCCGAACCAACAGCTCCACCACAGATGCATTGCCCTGTCTGGCGGCAAGGATGACCGGCGTGCAGCCCTTCCCATCTCGGACATCGACCTCCATTCCCTGAGCTAGCAGAAGGCCCACAGAGCTAAGGTTTCCCTGGTAGGCCGCAGTACAGAGCGTACTGCCAACACTAGCCGGCGGAGAGCACATCATTGCACTCAGGGGATTGGCTGCGGCGGTTAAAGGGGGAAAACTGTTCAATACGTCGTCGTGATTGGCTGACACTCCAACTAGCGCAGTCTGATTGGATTAAAAAGGACCAATCAAAATTAGGAAATACGATCAAAAAGAAAATAATAAAGAAAAGAAAAGAGACCCTTTTGAATAAATAGAGAATTTCTCTAAAAACATTTAGTATGAAATCTTCCATTATCATTTATAACGATATAATTTAAGTAGAAATAGTTTCATTGTAAATTTAAAAATTGAAGAAATTCGACACATTTAAAGTTACAAACATTTTCGGATTATATATATACACTGAAATACTCAACAAGGATTACCCTCTTTTCAGACTTAATGCTCGGGCCAGCCACATGCAAACAATCCAGTTGGAGTGTATTAAAACGGTCTTGCAGGGAGTCCCAATGGGCCCCTTGGGGTAGAGTGCCACTTCCACACGACGGCCCAGCCCCGGCCGCTAGAAGCAGCTTCTCGGCTGTTGAGTCCAATTGCCAGTCGTCCAAGTCGGCCATTCCCGGGAGAAGAGCCGTGTCTAGCTCCGCACCAGAGTAGGTCAGCCAGAGAACGAGATGGGCGGCTTGGAAAGGGGGCTGTAAACTGGACCGAACCAGGTGGTGGGCTAGCTCTCTTGTCTGGAAGAAACCAGGAAAGGTGTAAGAAAATAGGGAATCTAAAGATCGAAATATAGAAACCACCAAAAATAAACCGAGGTAAATGATTTAAATAGAAGTAATTTGGAGGCCAGATGGAAAATAAATGGGTGGGGTAGACATCCACCTTCCCTACTACTAATGGAGTACAAGAATAAAAACGCGATTCATTTTGAAGGCAAAACATGGCCAACAGACGATATTTGTGTTATGATAAACATTATTTTATCTAAAACGTTCACAGTATAGGAAATATCCAAAAATATATATTTCACTTTTATACAAAAAAACAGTCAATTATTTCTTAACAAAACAGCGCATTAATTTGGGAAATAAAAATGTCTGTCCTACTTCTTTAATGTTTATCTATTTGGATTTTAACTGTCTAAATAGAATATAGACATTGAAAATACAGGCCTATCAGATCTCAAAGCTAGATTATATTTGAACCAGACAGAATTTTATAACATGAATTAATAAATCATAAGGATCGCTTCCCGCTAGAATATCCTTTTATCGTATACCATAGTTTAGTCTATACTAGTCTTAAAAGCTTTTAAATAATTTAGACGATGTGGCAACCTAAACAAACATTTATAATAAAATGAAATATACCTATCGGCTGCTTTGGAAGTGGAGCATTATTTGGCAATTGATTATGACTTATTAATAAAGGGATTACAAAATAATGTAACTAAATGATTTCATGGAAGATAGGAGATAGGTGCAATTTAAATCTATAAGAAAAACAATTTCCCTGATGTTATAGACTTTGGAATTGGATTAACACACAGAAAGGCGAAACCAATGGACGTTACTTTTCTACGTTTTGAAAGAGGTAAAGAATCACAAAAAATATTTGGGGGAGCTGACTACTTTGTCAAGAAAGATTTATTTATCGTCAATGATAACGCTTACAACCCGAGAATGGATAGTTCGTTGATTATATGTATAAAATATTTAAATATGCTACAAAAAGGAAGCCGAAAAGCGCAGGATGTGAAACAGATTTTAAAAACTGTTTAAATAATTGAAATCGAAGGATCAACTAAAAGAAATCGATAAAATGTTAGAAGTAAAACATATTTTAAACATGTTTAAATTTAATAACAAGTCAGGAAACGAATTCAAAATTGATTTTTGAGCAATTTCACATTTTTGAGTACAGTTTCAAAGAACAGATTTAGCCAGACCGGTTACTGCTACAAAAATGTGCCAATATGGAGGATTGAAGGACCCATTTTTATGATTGGAAACACTATCAAAAGAATAACGAAAGGTACAAACTATAGAACCACTACAGTATACAACTTAAAATTGTTATTTTTAATATTTGTCGCAACACAAGTTTTTTTATCATTCTGTAAAATGATTAATTTACCTAAATTACATTTATACAAGTAAACATTTCGTGTAAATTCTAACCATTTGCCGGTTGTAAAACACGATTGATAAGCAAAATGCTTAGTCCGAATTCTCGGAAACATCCAAAATTGCTTCCAGTCATGAACTTTCTATACTGCGAATTACTGTAATAAAATATTATTTTACGATCGTTTTAATTATCGCTACAATGTTGTTGAATGTTGCGATATACCGATTAACAATATACTCCTGATTTAAGAAACACAGCATTAAGTTTTACTGGGTACAAAATCCCCAATCAATATCGCTAAATGTCAGAGAAATTGTACCAATTTTTGGCTGACTTGCTTTATAAGTAGTTATAGGGATAATTTAATTAAGTGTACAGAGATCTAAATTTAGCATGAATAAGTTTTAAAATTGATGCAAATGTTAACATCTGACCATTATTTGTCCATCACATTTGCAGGCTGCACTCATAGACTAAGTAAACTATAGACATACTATAGACAGGTAAACTAGCACGCCAGCTAAACAATCAATATTTCAACAATAATTATTGATTTTCTGAAAGATGTTTGGAATTTCGTAATAAATCAATACATAGTGTTAACAAACTTATAGTAATTATTATATAGCGGTATTGATTATTTATCCGGCAGGCTGAGATACAATAGGATGGTCAGTCTATCCTTTGTTAGTCTATGGGTGCTCTGTAAACAATGTGAGCGAATATGATCGTCTTAAATAAGTCAATTATACTGCTTATAAATGAATATTTAATCATTGAACAAAATTGTAGCGTAAATAGTTTTAAATTGTGTAGAAGTATCATGGATAGAAAATTTGGTCATCGATCTAAGAAGGACGCTATTTCAAGCTAACTGTTCGAGAGAATTATTTGTATAAATAATTAATAAATTTAACAAAGAAAATATTTAGTATTTAGCCAAATTTTGGAGCGAAAATATATTTATAAAAACAAGAAATGTTTTGATTATATTTCAACTATTCATATTGGGGAACTTCTCGATGAAAAACTTTTAAAATCAACAAACAGGAAGGGAATTTACTATAACTAATTCAATAATTGCGTGTCCCAAAATGTTATCTTCGCTGAATTCGTGCGATATTAAAATGTTACAAGAATTGAATTAAGCCGTCCTTCGCAAATGTCTCAATACTCACAAATATTTGACTTCCGGAGAAATTATTTTTACAGTTTCTGCAAGGAGCGTCAATCCTTACCTCTTCAGGAGTGAGATCACCGGCTCGACGGGTGGCCGACAGAGCCAGCAAAGTGTGACCTTCTGGAGCCGAACACAGGAAGGTCTGGGTGCAATGCTTCACGTCCAGGAGCCACTCCGCGAAGCTGTGATGGAACAGGAGCAGTCCTCCTGTAGTGGTCCTCGTCACGACTCGATGCAGAAGGCTCAGGCGCTCTGTGAAGCTCATCCAGTCCAGGGAGATGTCCCTCATCCACACGGCGGCAAAGAGTTCCTCTTCGGAGAGGGGTTTCGCCGCTGCCAGCATGACATTGAGACAGTCCCGTACGGCCTCGAAGTTGTGCCTGGTGAAGAGCCGTTGGCACAGCCAGAGGTACAGACCATTGAGGGTCCCGGGAATGTCCACGATCTCCCGGAGCATGACGAAGTGTTCTGCAATGCCGTCCAGCACCGTTTCCAGGTAGAGGATGCAGGCGTTGCTCTTGATGTGAAGAAGGTTGAGCATGTCGGCCGTTTCCTGGCTGAGGTGCTGTCGAAGTCCTTCCTCGGAGTCCAGACGGGCCAGGATGTACTGTTGCACGTCGCGGATGACATGGCTCTTGCGAAGGTCGTCCAGACTGATCTTGCGGAAGCCGGTGAAGAGCCGAATCACTGACTTGCTCTGCTTCCGACAGGTGCAAACCAGCGTGAGCCACTCCGGGAAGAATTGGTGGTGCGTGGCCAGGATTTCGGCCACGTTCTTGCTGCCCTGTTGGTTCTCGTTGGCGGCCACGAAGCAGGATTCGTCGATGGAGTCGACCAGCAGGAAGCGGTGACCTGGCGGTGGCTGGAGGGACAGCAAGGGGAGCAGGATCCCGCGTTTGAAGGCCTCGTCGGGGGAGTTGCAGAGCCGGGCTGGACAGAAGAGACGGCCGACCTCCTCTTCCTGAAGAGAGGCTTTGTACGCCGGACCCAGCACGGACTCGTTGGCGATGATCTGGTCACGAAGACTCAGAATGAACCGAGGAACGTTGAGGCTGTCGATGTCCTGGGCTATGCAGAAGTGGTGAGCCAGCAGCTCCGTCCTCAGTTTGTGCTGCTTGGATGGACTTCCTCGAGACGGACGGACGATTTCCCGGCACACAGCCGTCTTGCCACAGCCCGGACCCCCCATCACCAGCACACCGCAGGTCTTGGCCTGACCTCGAGTGTCAATGCAGTGCTGCAGTTTGCTGAACACCCAGTCCCTGCACAGGAACTCCCTCCGATGACCCAACACCCTGTCTTCCGTGGTAAGAGAATCGTCCATCTCAACTTGAACGAGCTGCCGCCAACTTCCAGTCAATCATATTAGTTGTGGTCTGACCCGCGATTTTCAATCAAAGTGATTGTCCTTGTCCTGGGTATCCTGCAATAAGAAGAGGACGTCATCAATTATTAGTACAGCGTCTTAATATCCATCAAGATTGACAGCAACTCTTCCCGAGTGATAATAAAAGATAATCTTTGTGTGCGTGGTTCTCACAAAGATAACAGATCATTATTCCCGCGCACCAGCTGCGCTCTGAGAAGAGAAAAACACACGCAACGGAAGTGATGCGATGGGAGTTTTTGCAGCCAGCATTTCGTGTGCATACAGTACCTATTAACTAGCCTTGCTTGGCAATCGATATTAAGCTTTTTGTCTGAACAAACACGAAGAACCTAACGCTTATAAGAAATCCTGATCAAGAGATTAAAGTTAAGAACAAACCCTTGATATTGAAACATTCAACAGCAAAAGAAATATATTAGTCTGAATAGACCACTTATTGATTTTGTATTTGATTAATCCATTGAGATCATTGTGAATGGCACATGTTTTATTTTGTCATGAAATGGGTTTCAAAGTTCTTTTTAAGTATCATAAAATCAATAAATTATTGATACAAACTCAAATAAAAATTCTGAAGAGTAATTCGTAAATGACTTTCGAAAAGATAAATTTAAGACGTCTATGTTTAAAACTTGACAACTATCGCTTTTGCATTCAACTTTTACATCAACAAAAAACGATTCAAAATAGAGCAAATTTATTTTCTCGCGTGCTATATCAGAAATCGATAAATTAGTTATTCAAAACAATTCCGAGGCGCCTTGTCAAAAGACAGAAAAAGGATGCAGAAAGATGAGTTAGAGACAGATGGAGCAAATATTGTTAGATAGTGGCAATATTGGCAACAGTTGGAGTTGATTAGATAAATACGATTTGAATAAGTTCCATCAAATAAGATTTCTATCAATTGGAAAAAAAGTTTTCTACAAATTTGGCGCTAACTGATTTGATAGATTCATCTATAGAAGACGTAAAATGTTTCAACTGTCTCACTAAATTGCGGTTTTTATGAAGCATTATATTTAAATTTTAAACAAAAACATGCCAAAATATATCTTTAACTGCAAAATTAATAAACTTTAATAATAACGGATTTAATAATCGATATGAACAAATAAACCATTTGAAATAATGTTGTTGGTAACTCATTATATTAAAAGTCTGTTTTAATATAATATTATTTCAGTTTCAGGTTTATCGCAAAGTCTATATTTACAATCTTTAATCTTGGTTAGATAATAAAAATATAAATAAAATACATCAGCGTGAAAAACAATTTCCAAATGAGTCATTGTTAGCAATACAATAAGGCAGAAATTAAAAAGACATTTTGTAACAGAAGAATAGAAAACAGGAAATCTTATGAACCACAAAGGTGTAATTAAATTATACAATTATCCTATTTTTCTGCACTGTTTCGGAATCTTTAACGCTTTCCTGGTCCAAAGTCTTCACATTAAAACCACATGATACCGTTCTATAATTGGTATAATTTATGCAGTTATAAGAACTCTCCTCCCCTAAAATCACACTCCAACCCGTCCTTCTCTTCAAATGGGTGGGATTCTTGGATACATTTCCTAACGACTACACCGCGAGCCATCCATAAGACTGATTGGTAACACTTATGCGCTCTCGTGTTGTCTGGGAATTACCCCACTCCTCATCTACTGAAGTCGACTACAAGATATTAATTCTCCAGGCAGGCACGCCGAAGATTGAAGGAATGAGTTAGCTCACTCAATTATATGTCTAAAAAGTTTCATGAAAGAGAAATAGAGTCACCGACTGTTTCATCTTATCGAGTAGTTGCACTCAAAGAACTTGAGCCAAAACTACCCTCTCGTACCAACCCCGGATCAATTGGATCCAATAAAGAATGTAGAAGCTATATCGAATAAATTCCTTTCCGATAGTCCTCCTCGCCTTCTTTCTCTCTTTTCGCTTCTCGCTCAGTAGACAAGGGTAATTTTATTATTCACTGACACTTGAGAAAGGAATCAATATAGAACTACTAACAAGAGCGTATAGGAGAAAATTTAAAAGACAATAGCGACAAACTTAATACGAGAACAGTAGTTTTATTTCAAGATAAATTCAGAAACCTTACAATGAAAATAAGTTCGTATGGTTGCCTTAGATTGATTGATTTATTCATCAAAAGTCGACTTTTTATCACCAGAAAGACTGACAATATTGACTGATAACAAAATGTATTGACAGAAATATACACTAACCTCTATATTCGTTATGAAGAATAATAAAATTCATTTGGTTATAATTAAAAATGAAGTGGAGATACTGATACATGTAAAATTTATCTTTATGAAATCTGCAATCTATTTAATGAGTTGATAAATTGATTTGGTTGGATTAAATAATGAATTTTTAAAAAATCAAAATTATGAAATTATTATGAATAAATAAAGAATTTTTAATTAATTATAAAATATATATTATTAAAAATTTCATTTCTGAATTGTACAACCTTAAATAATGTTATTCACTAATTTAATTGCACTTCAGCAAAATAACAAAATAAATAAGTTTTCTTAATAATTTAATATTCATAATAAATAGGCCTTTGTGTAAAATAAACATTGACTTAAGTACAAAATAACTATTTTAATCATGTGTGCTATTTAAATTAATGCTATATAAACTTTTTCAATATATATTTGATCATAAAATATAAGATCTTCTATGACCAGGATTAATATAACATGTTAGGATGTTACAGATTTTGTCATCAAATTTAATGTAAAAACCAGTGATCTTTATATAAAAAAAAACATTGCAAAAATAGTTTAAAATTCTTAAAATATAAAACCAAAATAATTAGTAAGTAATAAAAAAAATCAAAAGAGAATTGAAAAACTTTTTAAATAAAATAATAAACATAGCATAAGATAATATTTAAAGTTTATTATAAATGTACTATTTAGAAAATAATAAAATTAGACATGACTTGTTTGAAATTTATTATTACTGAATAAAATAACTATATTACTTAAAAGTCTCAATAAATAAAATCAGCATTCAAATCAAACAGGCTTTTTAAAATAAAAGTTGTACTTATTTAACATATCAATAACTTAATCATTATTAATTAATTAAAATTAACTATAATATATTTAATGCAATCAGCATATAAATATTAAAATTTAATTAGTAATCAAAATTTAATTTTTTAATATAACTCACTATATTGGATTAAATAGTTAATAGTATTTAAATTTATTTTCAAATAAAAAATATGTTGATATTATATTTTTTGATATCTTAATGAGTGAATCCTTTTTTGTAAAAGTAATATTTTTGTTATTTAATGATGGAAAGAATGTTATATAAAATAAAATTTTTAGGTTAAATATTATAACAGATTACAAAATGCATAAAAATCATTATGAGATATGAATAATATGTATATTCTGTCATTTATTAGAAGACATATTTGTAGAGAATATACAGACCAGTAGATAAATAATAATAATGTATTTTATTATAAACAGAAAAGTTAAAATTTAATTTACCAGTATGTAAATGACTAAGGACATTTCAGTTTGTTTTACTATTGTTAATAAAAAATATAATAATGATAGGTCCAAGCATTAAAACTACTAACTAGTCTTGAATGTGAAAGTATAACATTGAAAATTACATTGTATTCTAGCATTTATTTTATAACATTATTTTTATATTTGTATACATTATAAATGTAATATAACATAATTTTATTTAATAGTATATACATTTAGATTTTTATCCTCAATAATGTCATGTTTGAGCAGATTCCACAATATAACAAGTAAGAATATAATTTTTATAAAACGTTTAAAATAGAATTATTTAGTTTTTTTTAACTATAACTAATTAAATTTACTTTCAATATATTTATAAAAATAATATCCCTACTTGTTATATTGTGGAATATGCCCAGACAGGACATTAGTTTAGGATAAAAATCTAAATACAATTAAAAAGTATTTGTAATATTAAATAAAATGATATTCAGAATACAATTGAATTTTAACATTTTAAAGTGTTTTTAATCTAATTTAGAATATAAATGTAATGATTTAATTATTTAATATAAATGAGAAATATAAAATATATAAATGATAGTATTCATTGATTATTTTTTTATAGTAGGGAAATGGTTTTAAAATTATAATTAAAACTATTTTCTTAAAATCAGGCAATAGATTTTATGCCTCCCAAAAAACCCAAACATATTCTTAGAAGCACCCTCTAATTTCCTGCAACTTATGGCTTACAACTTGCAACTTGTCTAGCTTACAAATCAGTGACATGCATATTTTTGACATTTAGTGCAGTGGAATGCATTAAAAGGCATCTAAAATCATTATTTAGGGTGCAATTTTTTTTAATAAAGTCAAAAATTTAAAAATGGTTTTCAAAGAGATTTAACCAACCCCATAAAAACAACTTTTTAAGAAAAATTTAAGTATTCTGCAAGGAAATAAGCAGCAAGTTAATTGGAAATTGAAACATATATTTTTGTGAAAATTACACTTTTATATCAAAATTGAGAAAATCTGATCTCCAAGAAGATAAGTGTGACTTATGAAAGGAAAATTGGAATATATAAATAATGCCAAGAGAATCAATTTTAGAATTAAATTTTAAAGGCATTAAAGCCATTAAAATCTGAAGCCCTATTATTTATAAATATTTGCTTGCTTATAGAGCCTGACAAAAGATGGTAGAAAAAAAGTTACATTTTAAGTTAATTAAAATTTCTTTATATTTCATGATATACTGAAAATGGAAGGGGTAGGTTTGGGGGGTACTGTTTTATTAAATAATTAGGAAAAATCTAAGAATAGTCTTTCAGCCTCAAAAACACAGAAAATGCTGAAAACTTGGAAGAATCTTATGCCAGTTATATATATGTTTTATCTTTTATATATTGTATGAATAAAATCTTTTAAAATAATTTTTTTTTAATTCTGCTATTGATTTATAAATAACTTATTAAACTTCTTATCAAATAATGAAAAACTTGTTTAAATTTAGAATTTAATTAGGCAAGGGTTTAATATTTCTAAAATGCACCAATTTATCAAAAATGTTAGGTTATATTAAAAGGCCCCTAGTATGGGAACAGTTGGTTTATGTAAAAGGTGCCTAATATGGAGGCAGTTTGTTAATGTAAAAAGGCATTAATATGTAAAAAAAAATGTGCATTTAAATCTACCTTAGAAAGGGTCCAGATCTGGAGGGGATTCATTCAAACCATTGAATCCTCTCTGGATCTACAGCTGTGAATAAAACCTTTATAAATATTAAATAACATTTAAAAATTATATTTTATTATTTTTAATCTAGAGAATAATTATTTCATAGTAGCTAAAAAATAAATAAATTGTGTAATGTCACTCCATAGTAAAATTTATTTTAGTTGAATAGGTCATTGAGATTTTCTAAAAAAATGGTCTGACTGCATCTAAGAAAACTGAGAAATAGGAAATACAAATAAAAAAGTGCTATTTCACATACATGTATTGGTATATCTTTAATTATAAAAACATTCAGTTAATATTTTACTTTACTTTAGATAAGCGATGACGTAGTAATATTTTTATAACTTTTAGAAAAAATAATAAAAATTTCACTTGAAAAAATATTCGTTTTGAAAATTCTGCTATTTGAAGAGTTAATGAAGATGAATTAAAATAACAAAAGAAATTAAATTAGACATTTTATAAAATGAAGTAGTTATTTCAAAATTTAGGTATTAATAAATTTCAGGTATCTATCTATAAGTATCATTAATAAAGAAAGTATCGACAAGTATAAGTTACTGCTATATGTTCAGAGTCCAAAGAAATCATCAAAGCACATCAAATTAAAAAGCGTAAGGTACCGCTAGAACTTGGTATATACAATTTATATAGATATCAACAGAACCTCCCTCACAAGAATCCTAAAAAATAAAAATGAATCCTCATCGACCTATTATATTATCATGATCCTTTGAGAAATATTCTTCGAACAGATAATTAAGCTCAATTTATTTTTATATGTAGACATCTTATCCGAAAATCAGAAAAGATCTAAAATGTTTCTGGCGTTATGATATAGGCAGGTATATTTTGGACTCTTGGGATTATTGGACCTTTCTTATTTGATCAAACAGTTACGGACGGATTTAGTTATGTTCAGATATTTGTTTCTCTGTATGCTGATGTTGCGTATACCTATAGCAGTAATAATATACATATTATTTGAATTGTATCGCAATTGGGAAAGATCATATTATCGATATTATGTATGGCAACCCCTTTTTTTGTAGTACAATAATACGTGTTTTTTAGAATAAATTTAATCTTAATATGAAAATTACATTTTTAAAAAGCTGAATATATGGAATCAAAATATGAAATTCATTTCAATTAGCTGTTAAGTTACATTGCCACAAAATATATTTAATAGGACGTACATTTATTATTTTTACAGTAGAAAAGTATTTTTCGTTTTAATAAGAAATATAGTGAGGGGCTAATAATTTCGAAAAGATCGTAATTCCGACGTTAAAAGGTTGAGATCTATGTGAAGCTTAATTGAAAGATTTATATTGAAGCTGACAATCCAACACGAATGGATGTCAAATTATTTTTACTATTATCAATTTCCTCATCATCACCATTGTATTTATTATTTGTAAGGGTAATTTGAATAATTCTGAAACGGAATAATGAAACCAAATGTTAAAAGCAATGAAAGCATCGAAAGTCATAACTTAATGATGTTTACCCAAGAACATAAGAATACATATTAAAAAGTATGAAAGAATGAAAGAAACAAATTCTGAAATCTGATCCCTTTATTTGACATAAATTACCAAAAACAGATAATATTAAGTTAACAATAAATAAATCAATTAATTATATAATAGAAAAATAAACAAACGTATCTATAAAAAATAACAGAAAAAAATAACGAGAACTCAAAAAAAATAAATAGCAATGTTGTCTTTCAAAGTTACTATCGACAAATTTACAAAAACTTTGTATAAAATAAGGCACATAAGTTATAGTGATAATGGTGAATAATAGTGCATGCTGAGGCGAGAATCTGCATCAATAATCGATCGCTGAAAGAATATATTGAAGAAATAAAAATTCTGATAAAAGTAGATATTTATTAAATAAAACAAATCAAAAGTTTTCACTAAATGAAACATCAGACATACTGATCGTATTACAGTCCTTCTTACTAATTTTAACTTTGATTTCCTCTCTATATAATGTACAGTACAGTTATATCTCTATGATTTCCTCTCTATATAATGTATAGTACAGTTAT
>JAUZNC010037724.1:0-15251 GCA_034780395.1 Vannuccia rotundouncinata | reverse complement strand
ATGTGACCCATAAGTTGGTCCTATATTTTTGTAATGATATTTAAACCAAGTCAAAAAATAAATAAGGAAAGAAATAAGGAAAGAAATAACAAAGTAATAAATAGATAAATAATAAAGAAAAGAAAGTAGAATAACTGAATAAAACTTTAAACGAATGGCTTATTTTCAATTAGGTATTAAATATTTTAACTATAAATAAATATAATAAACATTGAAAAATGTCCTTTTATTAAAAAAAGAGTTCTAAAAAACACTTTGAGAAGATTACAATCCAATCATATATCCTTTTCGTGATAAAACTATGAATTTTAAATTGTTATAAAATACAAATATATAAAATACAACAAATAATACAATAAAACAAAAACAACCTTAAATAATGTTTTAGAAATAAAGAGCAGTTTGTGATCTGAATCACGCAGTCAAAATAGAGAAGTCATTTTAATTTACGTTGTTAATTTCATACTCAGTTTAAAAACTAAGATCGTTTTATTTCACCAAACAGAAGACTCCTCATATCAAACTGACAAGCTGACTGTTGCCACCCACTTGAAGTGACGTACATCCCCACTTAGAGGGTTACAGTTCTCCACTGCTAGATATCTCAAGGAATATCTTATATCTGACAGCCTAACAACTCTCCTGAAGGGCCAATATTTCATATAATCTAAATCCTGAAACCCGTAGGCTTCAATTTTACTCCTGCGTTGATTTTGACCGTGCAAAACTCAGCGTTCGAGAAAGTTTGATATTTTACAGATTGTAAAGTATAATTTGTGTAATTAAATAAGTGTCCAAACATTCCCAGTTTAGATTTTATCTATTTGTTTCTAAACAACTCTACCAGTTTGGGACATTGTGGCTCCCACGATGAATTCATTGACACTTTTAGTGGCCTTAATATTCTGCCTTTCGGTAACTGAAAACTTAACCGAGGCACGAACGCTTATTTCCAACCGACCAATGTAAGTCTATTTTAGTTATGAATAAGGAATAATATATATTATAAACATATATTCTTTATATTTATGTACATAAATAAATAAATAAATATAATATATTTAATAAACATATAATAGTGTTCCTTATCTTTTTCCCAGAACTAGAAAATCATTAAATATATATTGTGTGTAATTTCATATATTGTTAAAATTAGAATAGGATCTAAATTTCCTAAACCATAGCATTCTTATTATGATTTTTTTGAATTTTAATTAGAATAACAAAACAAAGTTTATTTAAAATATTTAAAATTTAAATAAAAAATATTTAAAAGTGGAAGAAATCGTTTGAATAAGCTACATCAGAATACACTACATCAGCGCCTATTTCAAATGCCTTCTTCTTCTTCCACAGATCTTCATCTAACCCCGGAACATGTAGCAAAGTCTGGCAGATCAGAGAGAACCAGACTCAGCCCTGCGGGAACTTGATCCAGCTTTCTCTAGCCGGCTGGAAGGTGGATGTTGAGTCGATCCCCATCGATCCGATGTTTGCCGGAGGACAGACTAAACGATCGACAGCTCGCGAGAATTCTCTGGCTCATTACGCCGTGAAGACGGACAAGAGCAAGACTCCAGACTGCCTCTTCTATCGGTGAGTTGAAGGCTTCAACCGTCCTTAAAAGTTCCAAAAAGAATAACATTTTGAAAATTGGAAACGGATGTTATAAATTAATATACAAAAATTGTCTAATTCAATTTACTAATTTTAATTATGCCTAACGAGTTGTTGTTTGAATGGTGTATCAATCTTAAATATAATTTCATCTTTTAGAGATAAAGAAGAAACCGAAAGAGGCTGTTGTCATGGATACGAAGGACTCAACTGCGCCACCGGTCAGAGCGAATTTATTAGCTTTTAAATAGATTTTAAATTAATTAATACTAATTTTCACTTTCCAATATTTAATGTTGGGTTAATTTCATCAAATAACAAATTTAATTACAAATGACTTTTGGAATTTAAAATTTGCAAATCTTTATAAAATCAAATCAAATAATATTATAATCATTGGATAATCTGATATTTCAGTTATTTCGCTATAAGATAAATTTCAGTTAATTTGGTTAATAACAAATATAAAATAAAATAGTGAATTAGAACTATTTTGTTAAATGTGAACACAAGAAACAAATTAACAAAGTCCGTAGAAATTAAGAGTATTACAGAAAAACATCACTTAGTTATTCATTTTATTACTTACTAATTATTAGGATTTATTCATTACAGTCATTTACAACATTTCATCAATTACAGTCATCTTTTCATATTTTCAAGCTTTGCTCTGATTTATATGTATAATTGATAAGATAATTAACAATAATCCAATTTAGACTCTTCTTTTTTGTTTATACGCAATCAATTAATTAATTAATTCATTCATTCTTCAAATTTTGTTTTCGAAAGATTAAAGATTAATTTAGTTCAGTATTGACATTTTATCAAAAATTGTCCTAATTATCAAATGTCGGCTTTACCTAAGAATCTTGTCAATTCCCTTACAATAGCATGCCTTTCTATTTTACAAAGTTATACAATATCTACATCATGTAATCTCTTTTGTTGTTACAGTTGTTTGTTACAAAGATGAGGGCGGCTGCATGAATGGGGCCCTGTGCTCCTATCCCGATGTCTGTGTCTGCAGAGCTGGATTTTATGGCCGGAGATGCGATGAGTCCACCGAAGGTTAGATAGAACAACTACGCATGAATATAACATTTAATTATTTTTAATACATTCATTTTTATACGAGTAGGATGACATAGGAAGATATAATTGTATAATTAATCAATTAAATACTTGTTCCCCATTTCAGTTCTTCGTGCAGACAGTGAAAAAATGTACTGCTACAAAGAGGAAGGTTGCACATCCGCGAAGAAGAAAAATGATTCTGGGGTTGTTTCTCAAACCGCCTGTTGTAGCGATAGCAAGGGTTCCTGGGGTACCCATGGGGGAATCTGTCTTCCGTGTAACATCAAGTACCGAGGTAATTTTTCTATAATTCACCTTTCTTTATCTGTATTTCTGTGTATATAATTCGAAAATAAATATATCAAATTATTAATTTAAATTTACAAATCTAAGAAGTCAACAATACGGCGATCATAGATATTTACCATTAATTTTATTTAAATAATCGATATTATTTCTTCATAAGTTTCAAAATTAAATCATAGATATATCGTTTCAACTTCAATAGTCATTAAAATAATATTTTTTTTATTTTTTGGACAAATTAGATTATTTTCTAACAATTTATTTAGATTTTTCGTATACAAAAAAGGAATACACATTTTAAATACACTGTTTAACGAAATAACTTCTTTGTCGTGAATACAGGCGCCGTTTCCAAGGTGGACCAGCTATCCTTTGACACCTGTGTTAGCTACGGTCAGGATTCCTACAGAACCTTTGACGGGCAAATCTTCGAGTTTCAAGGTCGCTGTTCCTACCTACTGGCAGGGTCCCCCAAGGGAAGTCTCGGAAATTGGGTGGTGATGCTCAGCCTTGTAGACTGTAACAAGATCAGCACTTGTAAAAAGGTGATTTTGTTCGATAGAATATTTCTTATACTCACTGCCTCTCTCTCTTTGTTATTTAAAAACATTCATAACTGTTCAAATTGCGCAGTTGAAAGTATGTTATTAGAGTACCTTTACACAATAGGTGTAAACGGCGAGAAATTATTGCGCAATCAAATAATTTCATTTTCGTCAGTATGATTCAATTAATATGAATTCAACTCACATGACTCATAGGTATATCATTGTGTGAACTATTTAGAGTGTCTTGTTGTTTAATTCAGATCCTAACCATGGAGTTCGGAGAACGAATCATTAAAGTTCAGGGCTACAAAGTGGAACACAGAGCTAAGACCGACTCAACATGGACCACTCTCAAAGATTTCACCAAGGAATCTTCTGCCATTACAATCCCGCGTAAGTTGAGCTCTAATTTCTTATATTTCAGATTTCGATATTTTATTTGTTTTAATTTAATATTTTCATAATAAATTCTAACCCTATATAATTATCCAAGACAATAATAATGAAGTCGGTTATTCAAATGTTGCATTGATTTATTCTACAAATAATCAACAATAGATTCCGATGTGAAAATCTACCGACAAGACACGATTATGATGGCCGAGGCTGAATCGGGTAACGTCCGCATGAAGTGGGGCATTGACACCAACGTCTACCTCACCGTAGAGCGGGACGTCCACTCAAAGAATCTCAAGGGTCTCTGTGGTAATGCCGATGGTGATGCATCTAACGATTTCTTGCAGTTGGACAATGCCGCTGCGTTTGGCAACAGCTGGAAGGCCCCCAATGTACGCGCTGATTAAAGTCTTTGTGATCTTTATTAAATAACTTTAATGATTTCTATATGAAATTTATTTTAATTTATTTTAAAATGACTCAAAAATTATTTTGTAATATATGGCATTCTCTCACAAACCTCATTAATAACAATTACAATTTAAAAATTTATAAATTAAATTCAAAAATATTCAAATTTTAAAAAATTTATAAATTTTTAATTTCAAAATATTCAAATTTGAAAAAAATATTTAAATATATTTTAAATTCATTATTACATTTATACCATCTCAGTGCCCGGATGTCGCCAACACCCCTCATTCCTGTCAGAATAGTGAAGATAAGCGAAAAGCTCATCAAATGTGCAGCGTTATCCGATCAACATTCTATCTTTGTCAGAGTAAAGTAAGTACATCTCGTATGATCTGCTTTTGTTTAAAATACTTAATCAATTCATAAGTAAATTAATTTCCTCGGATAAACAAAACCTCTTCTCATATAAAATATCATTCCTTCTGCGATTTCACAACTGCTCGTAGGTCGATTCTACACAACCACTTCGGCGTTGTGTGGAGGATATTTGCGGGGCGCTTGCCAAGTATGAGAAAGCAGAAGAGCAAACTATTGAAGCCAACAAAGCTCTCTGTGTCCATATCGCTGCCTATGCTTCTCAGTGTGCCGACAAAGGAGAATGCATTGACTGGCGAACAAAAAGTCTTTGCCGTAAGTGTTATGATTTTACAATAATAAGTAGACAAAAACTGCTTTTGAAGCTCAAATTTATTTAAGGCGAAAGATTGACATTGAAAATTTCAATACTAGTTTTATTTACAATTAATAAAATTAATATTAACTTAGTAGCCTATTTGTATTATTAGTAGTAGTATGATGATGAACATTAATATTTTAATGTACCTAACAGCTATGAGTTGTAATGAAACCGACATGAACTGGTCCGATTGCGCTCCTGAATGCCCAAAAACATGTTCAAACCTTTTCGCCTTGTCAACTTCTCGGTGTTCCCGATACAAGATGGGCCGATGTACATGTCCAAAGAATATGGTGGAACATTTGGGGAAATGTGTTGTGCCAACTCAGTGTCCCTGTTTTTATAACAACAAATATTACAGCCCAGGATATCAAATCACATTGGATTGTAACAAATGGTAGGTTACATATAGTGTTAAAACACCCCATTTATAATGTGACCATATAGACAAAAGAACATTTTTTTGCAGATATAAAGGATATTTTTATTGAAACATTGGTGGAAACTATACCTATATAAATTAACTAAGAATATATGCACGTTAGTGGTAGCTGAGTCATAGATATTTAGTGCGTTTACATATTGTCTTATATTGTTAAATCTCTATTAATTGAATACGGACAAAATCGATTGGCCTTTACTAGTAATACATCTATTTATAACACCGACCTTTCCCTGTTAATTTAAATCCCATCAAATGTTCCTCCTTTCTATAGCTTTCTATATCTATAGCATGTTCTGTATCTGCAGTCAAGACGTCATATGTTACTTTGTACCTATACTTTCGAAAATTTAGTGTATTAGGTTTGGAATTGAAAGATATTTTGATTTTATTTTGATATATAGGGTGTCCGGAAACAAGAGCGCTTTTTATGTAAAAGGTACATGCAGGATGGATGAAAACTGCTTTAACTACACCTCCGTCAAAGCGATTTCCCGACAGAGCGTCTGCTTAGGATACATTATAATGTTACAATATTACAATATTATGTATCTTCGAACTGTTATTCTGTACTAAAGTATGTAGTTACATCATTCAAAAATGCATTTTTTCGCGAGCATATTTCAGGTTTCTAAATAAAAGTAGAAGAATTTAAAATGATAAAATAATACTTTTACAACAATTCAAATTTTCCACAAAACAGCACATGTCAGAGTTCACTCTGGGAGTGTACCAATCGAGTCTGCGATGCTAAGTGTGACATCATGGGATCTCATGTGCGAACTTTTGATGGCAACAACATTTTCTTCAACGGAGGTGACTGCAAATACAGTATACTGGAGCCTGTTGTCAATAACAATGAGAGCCGTGCTAACTTTAAGGTCTACCTCACGGTCAACAAGGAGAGTCGAATTCTTCAGTCGCCTAACCATTATGTCAATCTGCCGAGAATTATTACTGTGAGCGCTTACGGTGCTGAAGTTGTTCTCAAGGGAACCGGTGTAAGCCCAGGAAGTTTGGCAACCATATTGGTTAATGGAGAGGATATCACAACAAAGTTAGTAGCTATAGAAAATACCAATAATTTATCCGAAGAATCTTTATTTATTAACTTTATACTTATGATATTTTGAATAATAGTAATTGTTTTAATTGAAACTAGTTATTTATATCAGTTTACTGATTATACTACTTTTATTTTTAAGTAGTATGTCAATAAACACTTAAATGCAAAAACAATTTATTATTTTAGATTACCATACGTAACAAAGGATATTCAAATCCGTAAGTTAACTTCAATGTACACCATCGTTAAAGTGAAAAATCATGCCAAAATCATTTTTGATGGAAGTCGATCACTTTATTTGAGAGTCAGTGCTGCACTCAAAGGAAAGGTAATGCCATGTTAGCTTTTTGTAAAATAGCAATAGAGAAGAATTTATTAGAAATTAATATTATACTGTTATATTATATCTTTAGATCATTGGTCTTTGCGGTAAATTCGATGGTAACACCGAAAACGATGAAAGCGAAAGGAACTCTGACGTCATCCAAGGAGGATTCCGTGTTGCACAGTCATACGCAATTGGTGGAACCTGCACAGTGAATCCTTCAATTTTACAAGAACCCGAAATTGAGGTTAGTTGTACAGTTTAAATAATTCATACAATTATAATATTAATATACCTACTTAAATCATCCATATTTTTCCCAATTTTCGACTTACTTTTGATTTTTTTTAGTACGATCAAGGAGACATTTGTCGTAAAATTCTTGTTGATGGACCAGAATTCAAGGCATGTCGTGATTCACAGAAAATCGAGATCAACACTTTCGTAAAACTCTGCCAGCGAGAACGACAAGCGGGCTTCATTGAAAATCCTCATTGCTCCAGCATCATGAATGCCGCTATTTCGTGCCGTAATTTTGGAATTGAGTACCGGGTTGACCTGACAACAGCTGAACTGAGCAAATGCAGTACGTAATCTTGATTCAAAATTGAAATATTGTTTAGGTTTCGTTTTCACAAACGATTGGAAAATATTTTCAGACTGATCATGTATTAATTTCAGTAAACGTCCAAATTGCAGATCGTTTAGATAACACCAAAATGTTGCTCTCTTTTGTTTTACCCAGTAAAAATCTATTAAAAAACAAATTCGTTGTTATCAAAAAACACAAAAATCCCATAAATATTGAAGACTATAGACAGACAAACAATTCCCAGGATTTGAATTAAAATTAGGATATATTTAGATTGTAACCGTAGAAAGTCAGAACAGTTTGTATGCTGTAAATAGATTAATTCTCTACCAATCATTTTGTGAGTGTATTTATCTAGTTCTAACTCTAATAAGAAGTCTTCAAATTCACGATGTATATACCTATATTATATAGTTTACAAATCTGCATATTATTTTATCTATTGTATTCTTTGAAACTCAGCACCTAAATGCACAATCGGCGGAGGCACTCTAAAGGACTGTGCCCGAACTTGCAACAGTCAGTGCCGACATCTCGGTAAATCTTCCGCTTCGGAATGTGAGACTAGCTGCTACCCTGGATGTGATTGTCCAACTCTAGACCTCTTCCGAACGGGAACCGGACAGTGCGTCAAGCGGTCCGAGTGCACTTGTATTGATCCTTACGATAAAGACAGCCCTGAATACAAAGCGGGCCACATTCTTAAACGTACCTGCTCTAATTGGTAATCAAATTGCCCTTTTGTAATATAAATACTGTCTACTTTATTGATTTTAATACTTATTTTAATCGATATATGCAATAATTTTGGTGACGTTGTGTAATTATTCAAGTTTTCAAAATGCTTTAATTTGAACTGAACAATTTATTTAACCGACACAAAATGTCATTAAAATTATTGATTATTTAGAGACTATTCTTTTATTGAAAAACGGTGGCTTTTCATTCTTTAGAATTTAGAAAACGAGGAAACAAATTTTTGTTATCGGTTTTACATACTAGAGCATTTTGAAAGTACAATTGTAATTTTATTTTGTTATTTCAAATAATTAATATCTATAAAGTAATAAGCTGTATTTTTAGTCACGTGAAGGTTATTTGTAAAGAACGACAAGCGACCGTACTTTAATTTAACGAATAGCCTCTAAGTTACATACAACATAAACTTTGGATTCTAATAGGGTGACTATTCACCCCCTGACCTGATAAAATATAAAATTGTCGACACATCTCTTGCATTAATCTGTTTCGTCATACGACGCAATTTGAAAAGGCCAGAATCTCACTGAGTAATGAAGATATCTTATATAGTTAGAATACTGTGAGATGTATTCACTAACCAACACTGCATTCATTTCAACTTTAGCTCCTGTGTTGATGGAAGTTTCCGCTGTGGAAACGAAGAATGCAAAGATGTCGTTATCTGTCCAAAGAACCAAATTTGGAGGAAATCTGTCCCAGCATGTCAGAAGTGTTTTGACTACGATCGCTGCAGTAGTGATGCCAAGCCCCTGGAAGGACGTTGTGGATGCCCTGGCGAAATGGTTGCCAAAAAGGACGTACGTTCTGTGTATTGAAAATACAGAGATTATAGACATAACATAAATTGCGGGTTAAATTGATTTGTCTTTCAGGGAACATGTGTCGAAAAAAATCATTGTCCTTGCGATTATTTCGGGAATGATTACTTGCCCGGACACAAACTGAAGATTCGTTGTAAGGAGTTCCAATGCATGAACAAGAAATGGACAATGGTCAGGAAAATCGGCGACTGTGAAGGTAGCAATATTTCCACGAATAATAATACTGTTGAAATGGATATTGCAAACTTTTTCTGTAATAATTGTACCGCGGCTGAATATATAGTTCATTTGAGAGAAATTTGTAATGAATTATAATATATTGGTCTCTAGAAATATTATAATAATACTGTTTTATTAGTTTTATAGTAATTAATCAACACACGAATTTTAATCAGACAAAACGTCAATAAATCTTTGATAAATTCTTTTGTTAATAGTATATATTAAATATTGCGAAAGTTTGAGCCCGTAAGGATGAGATAATGCTCTTCTTGTTATCCCTATAATTTAGGAGTTTGCGCTGCATATGGTGATCCCCATTATCTGACCTTTGACAATCGGGTGTACAGTTTCCAAGGTTCTTGCTCTTATACAATGATGGAAATAAAGGCCGCCCCTGGAAATCCAGATATCATCGTTAGCGTTGCCAATGTTGCCTGTGGATCACGAAAGGTGGATTTTTTTGTATATCAAAACTAAGAAAAGAAATATAGATCTTGTATAAAAAAGTATAATTAAGATGGTAAATTGAGATATCGAAATACTTACCAATTTTTAGCAATTTTTGCTATTGAATGAATATAAATATCATAGATATGTGTTTTTACTTTGGTGTATGTTTTAATTATACATATATCATAAAATGAAATTAGAGTTATGAGAAAAAATTATCTAAAATGAAGTATTGTCAAAATGAATCCCTGAAAATGTAATTGTGTTACACATCACATGCTATACCTTTCTTCTTAAATCAGAATATAGTATTTTTCTTTATTGGATTAAATTTTATTATAACTATGCTAATACATGTTTTAAAACAATTACAATTAATTGAAGTTTTTCTATAATTTCTAGATATAACTATGTATTATATAAAACGAATTTAATGTTGTGCCTCTGTAAAAATAATGACACCTTAAATTCAATATTAATATTTGTAATTACTAGGTAACTTGTACCAAATACGTTCGTATTCAAATCGGGAGCGACACCTACACACTCTATCGAGGAAAAGAATCGGATGATTTCCCCGCCGTTCGGAAGTTCAATGTTTCTGTTGAACACCTTACACTCTTCACCCAGATCGTCAGTGATGACCTTGGATTCAGAGTTCTATGGGATCGAGGTGATAGTTTAACTGAAAATCTCTTTTTGGTTTTTGAAAATTAATCTGAAAGATGCTTTCTGTTCATTTATTTTCCAATAATTATTTTAATTTCTATATTTCTTAATATCTGTAAATATCATAGATATATTATCTTTGTAAGTTTAACTAGATTGGTAATCTAGCTGATTGTTGTCACTTAGTATCGGTTTCTTTCGATCTTGGCAAAATTTCAATATTATTAGTAATTACTGTAGTAATATTAAATTCAATAATTGTTTATATGTATTAATTAAATATATATATATTCTGTTAAAGTTATTTTCAAATTATTTAACCAATCACAACTCTGGATTTGCAATTCACGCGATGCAACATATACTTTAGTATAGAAATATTTTAGATGTCCAATCTAGTTCTATATATAATATACAATATCTATGGTAAATATCTTTATTTAAATATTGTTTTTTTCAGTTGACCTATAAAAAGAAATATTTAAATTAAACTTTGACCTAATCTTTCTAGGAACCAGGGTATACATTTATCTCCACCCAAAATACAAGAAAAAGGTTCAGGGACTCTGCGGAAACTTTGATGACGACCAAACCAATGACTACACTCGTGGCACCATGACTTATGAAGATCCTGTTCAGTTTGGAAAATCTTTCACAACTGGAATGAGTAGCTGTCCCTCTGATGGAGGAGCAACTGCTCCGGCGAAGCAACAAGATCTTTGTGCTCTGGTAGGTTTACCGAAACAATGTATTTAGGAACATTTCGATCATATTGAACTCATCGCTACAATTATTTATATACGTAGATTAGGAAATTAATTAAAACAAGAATATTTCACATTCAAAGAAGCGATATTAAACGCGGACAATGTTGTTATAAAAAAGTTGAATATGAAAATATAGACCGGCAAACTGACGAAAATTCAACAGATAGCGTCCGCGGAGGAATTTATCTCTATATTTAATCAAAATCAAAATCATGGATTTTAATTATAAACGGTAATTAGTTTCGTTTTAAGAGGGTTTCATCAATATACAGGGTGGCCATAAGTTCCTTGTCCCAAATCAAGACAAAGTAAAATATTTATTATAATCCAATTCCTATATATTTGGTCTTTTATAAGTCTGTTTATAGATTTCTTCTGTATACATACTTTGGGATTAGATATATCATAATATTGGATTTTATATATTGAATTATAATTATTTTTTACATTGTCTTGATTTGGGTCAAGGAACCTATGAAAAAGCCTTAAACCCTGAAAAGCTAAACGAAATTTTTATCAAACAATCTTAAACACGAAACAAATTTCCGTCTATAATTGAAATCCGCGAAGTTTTCCGGTCTAGATAAATAATAAATAGGCCAATGTATCTACCGCACGGTTGATTTGTTCCAGATAATTTTTAATAATATATTTCCAAGATGTATTCTGTCAACGTTTATCACCTGGGCGAGTGGCGCAGGTGATGGTGTGTTGGACTGTCGATCAGAAGGTAATGTTTTCGAGCAGCATATTGACCCACACATTTTAAAAGACATCTATAGCATGCAGAGGACTTGGTCGGTGGCACTGAAATGATGTATAAAAAATTATTTTGGACCACCCTTTATAATAGTATTGTTTATCGATTTTTAATCAAAACAACATTTCGAATCATTAAATTCGTGATTCTAACTCTCAAAGATATTCTATTGGTTCCAAATTTGGTACACACATTGATATTATGGTTACGTAAAATAATCTTGAATTTACTTGAATTCAGATCACATTTACGCTATGATCTGGATCAAAACTAAAAATCGTGGTTTTGGTGCACTGGAGTAAAATTTGGATCCAAAATTGAATATGCTTCTTTAAATAGTCACTATACAAATAGTCTACACCAAATTTTATCAGATATTTAATATTATGTGATCTGGATCACTCTATTTTATGATCCAGATCATGGGTTGAAATATTTACAAGTCACTTTTTTATATTTTTGATGATGAGATATCACGAAGGATGATAAAACTTGACTATATAAGGATCTGGTTTTCCTTTAAAAAATATATAAATTGTTTATTTATTTATAAAGTTATATTAAAAAATCTTAAAAAAACATCTTTTAACTACAAAATTTGAAAATTGGTTGCTTCTATCAAGAGTTAGGGGATGTCCACCCCCCTTAGACTTTCTAGGGGTATAAAAACGCCTGGTCATTCTAGGGTTAAAGTTTAATGTAAAATGAAAAAGCAAATTTCATCGCGCTATCAGGTTTTATAATAGGATATAGTTTCAATAGAAGATAATTCATTAGGATTTAACATTTTTAGAGTTTAAATATAAAATTTACATTTTAAATTTTTAGAATTCGAATAGGCGAGCTTGGGCCGTCGAAGAGTGTGGTATTATCAAAGACTCCAAAGGTAAATTCAAGGACTGTATTGAAGCATTGGGCACTGATGTTGACCGTTTCTATGACAACTGTATGTACGACGCTTGTGGCTGTGACAGTGGTGGCGATTGTGCTTGTCTTTGTACTGCGATTTCTGCTTTCGCTTCCAAATGTACCATGCATGGTATCTACGTCAAATGGAGAAATATGGAACGATGTCGTGAGTTATCTTGCACAATTTCCTCCAAAACCGTACACTCAATTGTTGACTTATAATTGGTTTATAAAATAATCTCTTACAGCCGTTATGTGCGAAGGCGGTAAAGACTACAACCCTTGTGGTCCCCCGTGTGAGGACACTTGTGAGAACGTTGGAGACGAGCCCAGGCCCCACTGTAAGACCGGCGTCTGTGTCGAAGGCTGCTACTGTCGCAACGGAACTGTCAATCACAACGGTCAGTGCATTGAGGCCAAGCAGTGCCCTTGCTACCATGAGGGAAAACCCGTTCAGAAGAACTCAATTATTTACAAAGAAGAAAGTTGTGAAAAATGGTAAGCGAAAAGATTCCGTGGTAGAGAGAAGCTTGGTCAACTATTATAGACTTGTCCTGAACTGGACACAAACTAACCAATGATATAGACTAGTAACGCTATTATACCTCAGGCTGCCGGCTAAACAATCGATAACTCTTTGTATTAATAAAAATTTGTCTACATCAATTATCGGTTTTACTATTTGAATAGACTACCTATTTATCTATCGCTTTCAAGATTAATGCAGAAAATCAATAATTAATGACGACACATCGATTATTATGACGGCAGACATATTGCATGGCTGTATAAGAAAACTGGCATGTTTATAGTTTTGTTAGTCTATGTTCTTGTCGAATTAATTAACTAACCTTTGTATCAATCTTAGCTAACTATAATACAGATTTAAATATCTATTTCCTTAAATATAGTACATGTCAAGAATACGGTAAATACACTTGTATCGTGGACCCCACCATGAAGAAGTGCAAGAAAGAGCCAACTTGTAAGTCGAACCAGTACAAGTGCAATGACAGCACCTGCATAGATCCCAAATATCTCTGCGATGGCTTCCTCGACTGTAAAAGTGGCGAAGATGAAGCCAACTGCAGTAAGTTATCTTTCATGACAAAACCAAGTTAATAAATGATTACACTGCTTAAATCAATATACTTTCAGACAAGACTTGTAGTAAAACATATTTCCAATGTTTCATGGACAAGAAGTGTCTGTCCTTGTCCAGCAGATGTGACGGAATTAAGAATTGCGTAGATGGTTCGGACGAATTTGGATGTAGTAAGTGGCGTTAAGTCCTTTAATCTATCTATAATCCTCACAAGTATCCCCTAATAATTTTTGTTGACACTCATGTACATGATTTCAGATCCGTGCAACCCTGGCGAGTACAACTGTCCGAAATCAGGAAAATGTATTAACAAACGTAAACTATGTGACGGAGTGTTGGATTGTGAGGATAAAAGCGATGAGAAAAACTGTAGTTCTGGTGAGTGTACTTGGAAAAGTTTCATTTGAAATTTATTTGTTAAGAATTTAATAATAATTAAAGAATTAAACCAAAGTTTTATTACTAAAATATTCTCAATTTTCTGGCTTTTAAAATAAATTATATATGGCACTTTTTTGATTTTAGACTGCTTACGAAAAGAATTTCGATGTGGTTCAACAATCAATTATCCTGGATCTTGTAAACCAATTGAAACCAAGTGTGATGGGCATGATGATTGCGGGGATGGAAGTGACGAAACTGGATGCTGTAATTTATTGATTATTTATATAATTATTTGAATTTAATTTTACCGAAAACTGCATAATAATTCTATGGTTATTTTAGGTTTTAATTATTTGTATTGGATTATGATTTAATGTTTGATTATTGATTTAATTTAATTTAATGTAAATTGATTTTTTAATTATTCATAATAAGAGTATGATAACCATTGACTTATATATTATTTATCTAGACCGGCAAACTAATCAAAAAAACGTCCAGATCGCATTTCAATTATATACGGTATTAGAGGGTATTCAATCAATATTATATAATTTAATAGGCTATTGATAATCATATATTGATTGAATACAGTCTTTAAAATGAAAATATTATTAACGTATATAATTGAAATGCATTAATAATTCCCACGAATTTCGCATTGATTATCGATATAGATATATTCCTCCGCGGCCGTTTATTACTATTGAATATTAGTCAGTTTGCCGGTCTAGAAAAATAATATTTAATTCATTGATGATAACTAACTGTTATGTATAGGATAATTGATTTAAACGCGAACATTATTAAAAATAATGCACGAAGGCGCAGCCTGAGTGAATTGATTTTTTAAGAATGTTCAAGTTTAAATCAATTATCATAT
>JAUZNC010037713.1:7215-18528 GCA_034780395.1 Vannuccia rotundouncinata | reverse complement strand
TCAACACATTACCTATGGAGGGTTAACAGTTTTACATGATTTTATATTTCAATAGCTATGGAAAACATATGGAAAAATAATGAAAAACCTATTGAATTTTGTAGTTGAAAAGCATGTGAACCCTGATATAAATTCAAAAATATTAGTATCCTTATTATGTCCTGATTTGGTAATTATTTTTGCATCATTTATAATAGCATTTAATATGGTGTGACACATTTAATTAGCCTCCTATGCTCATTTACTCATGAACTCCATTTGACTCAATATAATTCAATATTTGTCATGTTTATCAGTTATTTGAGATTTTTATGTTCACTATGTTTCATATATGATTTTCTTAAAAATTATTATAACTAGGTATACAATTATATAGGTAAAATTGTACTATAAAATTATATTATACTTAAATTGAAATATCTTTTTATGATCAAAAAGTACATACATTATAAACCTATGTCATCTATAGGTATACTTTCATATAATTATTATATGTTAGCTATTTATTAAAATTTGTATTCTTATTATCTGCTAAATAGACAATTTTATTAAAAAATATATATTTGTAGTGAAGGCTCTTATAATGTATATATACATAATAGATTATATATAAAATTTTATGTATATTTATACTGAAAAAATCTAAATTGAAATACAAAAAGCTATTTATATATAATCTATATACAGATGCCTATGACTTAAATTTACCTAATCTCTATATATAATTTTTTGTTATTGACATTTTAGAATATTACACAACTAATCTAAATAACCGCTTGTTACCAAAGATAAGAGAAGATAAATGAATAGTAGTATTGTATATTTAGCAGTAAACTGTTCTTATGAATAAGTACAGAAATAATAACGTTTATATACAAATCTAGGACCTTCAAGATGATCCACCAATCAGAGCAAAGTAAACTGTCTGACAGTTTAGTGTTTGTATAAGTAATGTCACCATTCCACATGCGAGATTACAAAGCAGAAACGTTGACAGTCTTGTTTGCTGTCACAACTCCTCCCCCTTAGTTTTGCTCTCGAAGCTTGAGAGGAAGTTGCCTGGTGCATGTACTCCAGCGAAGTGGTGTCGATTGCGTCATTGCCAGTGTTTCCTCCTCTGGTGCGTCCAAACATGGAATAGTCTCTTTGGTCTCTTCCATGCGTCGTGGAGTTTAGGTTGCAGTTGGAATTGGAGCCTCCTTTACCTCTGGAGTTGGCCACCATTGATCCAAAGGCAACATTTCATTGTGCAGCATATCATTGACCACAGCCGAAGGAGCCGAAATGTTGACCTGGTCCAGGTGCCTTCGGTAAAACCATCCCATCCGAATGGTCCATGACATTGAACATGTGATTCCCAAGATGTACTAACATGAGTCCCTCGCACGTCCTTGTGTCATTCCCTCAAAAGAAATTTCTGTTGTTTCCAGATTCATTGAAGATCTAAGGTTGCAGCCTTTAAAAAGCATGGCCAGTGTTTTCTTCATAGTAGAGTGAACTGCATTTCTGTATTGTAAGAGGAAGTTGTCCACACAAGAATTGAGATCCTGGAACGTCTTTGGTTCGTTCGTCTTGATAGCCAGCCGTCTTCAGAATTTTAACCATGTTTTCCACTTGCTCATAAGAACAAGGATGTCAAGGAGCCATAAAGACCGAATAACACCTGATCGATTTGAGCCAACGTTGAAGTGAGTCCCATTGTCCATGACCAATACATCAAACGAGCCAGCAACTTCATCTTGTCCCTCCCCAAGTGACCACTGTGAAGATGAAGCAGCAATACCTCCTCCTGACATGATGGAGGAATGACCGCGACCTCGTTGTGAAGCAGAATCCCATCCGCAGCCATTGATAACATGTCCTGAGCCGCGTAGATAACTGGGAACCTTTTCTTCGCTGTTAGAGACCAGCCATTGTGTAGAGCAGAGAGAATTGGTCCATACGCCAACTTTGTTTCCTTGATGAGTAGATTCCTATTTACCGGTAGCGGGTTGGTGAAGAATACTGCATCTTACTCTGAATCCGGTTGTTCCTGTTAGCCAATCAAAATCTTTCAATTTAGTGCATGTGTCTCTTAGCTTATTCCTCTTCACCAGTCAAATTTCAATCGATCCAACAGTTATCAGACTACGGTATTTGACACTCACCCAGCAGTCTATGTAAACAATTTTATAAGCAATTAGATCAAAACTACTTTTAAAACTCTTTCATTTATATGTAATATAAAAATCAAAACATTTGCAATCCTCATTGGGTGATGTAACTTTTTTTGTAGCAAACATTGCGATGCTCACCTGGATAAGGTTAACATTGATTAAAATTAATATTTTGTTTCACAAGGGGGGACCAAGGGAAATCAAATGTGTTTCTGAATGTTTTTCTAGAGTTCTACTCATTAATCTGACATGAATTAAATCCAACAATATATTGTGCCAGGTGGGGAAATGGAAAGAAGTCTTTGAAAGTTTGGGAATTTTTGTGGTGTTGTTTGTTTGTAGCCATTATGTAGTCAATGTTTTACATTCAATAATTCATTTAATATTGTGGCTTATTTCTTTTCATCAAGTGTTTAGACTCAGACTGGATGCTGAGCTGTTATTTAGGTAGGGCTAAGCACAGTATTTAGACACAGGAAATTAAATTTTATTTATGCTCTTAAATTTTTTCTTTATTTAATTTCATTCTATTTCTATTTAAATTTTATTTCTTTATTAAACTTTAGACATGCCAGTGTATGTTCTTTCAGTGATTTATGGTTGGAAAATTCGGCCAACAAAGTATGGCTTTAGTTGAAAACCAGTTAAAAATGCATATACGCTAAAGGTGTCCATTAACAGATGTTTTACTGTAATAAAGTATTATTTAAAAATAAATGAAATCAATTTAATATGCTGTCAAACACTTTTGAAATAATTTGTTGACTAATATAAGGGGTGGTTTGGCGGCCATTCAAACAAAAAAGTATTTTTTTTATCACAAAAGGTCTTTGAAAATTCTCTCAGTTGGTCTTTAAAAGTTTGTAAATTTTTGGATACTTTTGCATACAAGCCCTGAATTATAACTACATCTTTAAATTTTTAAGTTCAGGAGCCCAGTGGACTTGGTGTATGGAGTGAACAAGCTGGTGTGTCAGTACTTTCTGACTTCCAATTAAATTCATTTGGAAGAAATAAAAAATTTGTTGCACAAAGAATCTGGGAATTTCATTTTGTTAATTTCTGATGGAATAATTTATAAATCTAGTTGTTTGAAAGCAATTTTGGAGTAGTAAATTCTAAAACTGTCATGCAATCTTAAAATTTCAAAAATGGAGTGCAATTTTAAATTTGTTGAATGCAACATATAGTATACCTAAGCCTTAACCTTAACCAGATTTGAATTTATATAAATATATCCCTTACTAGGTATACTGAAATCAAAACCAAACAGTTTGGTACAGATTAATATTCTGAAGATAGAACTTTAAAAGTAAATTATGTCATTTTAGGTTACATTGTATTCTATCATATGCATTTAAGTTACCTTTTTAGTTGGTAATGGTTGTTGGTTATGGTCATATAACACATATAATACACTAGGAAGAATAAATTATATATCTTATACATGCTCTGAAGTAACAAAAACTTAAGTATAATATTATGTATATCAGTAAAAAATTTCATATTCTGACTTCACTATAAAATATATAACTTAAATAAGTGTTATTTATACATTAAATATGTGTAAATAATTAACATAATACCATTACAACTTTTTGAGGCCAAATCTTAGAATTGAGGCTGAAACTGGTAATATTTTGAATATGTCAACAAGGCACAAATTTAGAATTTAGAAGCTGAAACTAGTATAAATATACATATATATATATATACTATGATTCTCACAGTCATATTTTTCTGTTGAGATGAGTACCTACTATTGCTTAAACAAATTATTATTTTTTTATTACTAATTGTGATTATAAATAATAAATTAATATTTAAAGGAACCTTGTATATGATTCCATAAATATATATGTATATACAAATAAAGACAAAACAAAAATACCTTCTAAAATAAAATTTAAGAAACAGAAGAAATATAGAAAGGGAATTTTATATTATACAATCATTAGGTTATTTGATTAATTGTCAGAAATCCCATAGTTGGATAGCCAAATAAATTTGAGCATATTTTGAGGCTTTACAGTTTCTTCATAAAAATGTCTAATATAGAATTTGGGTGAGTAACCATTAAGGATTATTGATTTTTGCATCAAAAGTATCTATCTCTTACTATATCTGAAGATTGTGCAAATTTTTTCAGTTATGAATGAGGTATACAGGTAAAATACAATAAGGTAAAATAAAAATATTCTGAGTAAAATTAAACAGTTTCAATTTTTTAATTTCTTGTATTTTACCTGTATGTTTTTATGATGTTCTTCTCTGACACACTCTGTCATATTCAGTAATCCTTTACTTTAGATTTATACACATAAATATACAAATAAAAGTCCCCCCACAATTTATGCAAACTATAGTATTATAATTGAATTAGATTTTATTAAAATTAATTATTGATATATTATTAGTTTGTTAAATACTACTTGTCATTTAATTTATGAATAAGTTTCAATACATATAATTATTTATAATCATGTGTTGTCCCATAAACATCTTCCGTCAACATTAAGTATGTCTTTGTTTACTTAAATATTTACTTACATCTAATATGATATTTAATTTATTTGAAGGATGGAAAGAAATTGGAGTAGACTATTGTTTAGGGGAATTTATTTGCCCTAAAAGAATCATGAAGACAGTTGTAGAAAATCAGTTAGGATTAGTCTCAAGTGTTTTTAAATGCTTATCTCAGGTCAGTACGACTGTTTACCAGTATTTAAAAAGTTTTGTTCAAATTACGATTAGATATTAATATTTAAAGAATCTTCATATTTATTTAACAGTAATGCCATATTATCTGTTTATAAATTAAATTAGTCAAATGCATAATTACCTTCTCCAGAATTTCATCTTTTAAATTATTTCAGAGGAGTATATGAGATGGATGATGACGATTTCATTGAGAGAACTCCCAACTATAAAAGGATTCGTCTTACCGGAGCTCAACTCGAGTCTGAAAATTCGGTGCTTGCCTCCACGTCATCACCTTCAGTCTCATCTCAAAAATCCATCAATCGCAAACTTGTTCCTGTGCATCGTGAGAAGAACCGGTTTGTGTCTGCTAGTTCTCTCCTTTCTAAATCACCTTCTCCAATCATCAAGGTATAAATACAATAGTTGATTATATCTGAAATAAATTAGGAAATTTTCTGACGTTTGTTTGGTGTTGATTAATTAAATACTCTGATTATTCGAATTCGGTTCATATTAAAGTAAAGCGACAATTAATTTTACAAATAGATAAAGTGTTTATTCCAACATCCATATTTTAAATTTGCAATTTTTTTCTGTGGCATTCATTAAGTCAACAACTATTAACTTCCGGTATGTTGTAATTTATTTTTTGAATACTAATTTGAATGAAAGATTTTTTAAAATTCAATAACCACATAGATACACTTTTTAGATTATCTTTTTTTAGTTAGAAAATATGGTGCCACTTAAAGGGGACGGAGCCCAAAATTATTTTCCTACAAAAAGAGAGTCTAAATCGGTCGACAGGGACAGGCCCAGAGAAAAGAACCAAAAAATCGACACTTTCTTCTCCAATTCTGTCAAAGTTTGCAAAACGGAAAACTACAAACAATTACTAGCAGTTAAAACAGGATCATTAAATCGAGACGATCGTTGTGATGTAATTGATCTGACGGAGGAGGACGTTTCAGTAGACTGTGAAGACTTCGCTGCCAAGATGCCAATCGATATCAACTTTAGAGACAAAATGAAGACTGAATTAGAACTCCTGGTTGAAGATATACAGTTTGAGCGTGACCCCTTCGACCTGGGTCGTGATGATGACAGTAGAGGGCAGGCAGCAACAGCTCCACAGCCAAGTATTGCCAGTTTACCATCAGAGGTGTTGGTCCATATATTCTCTTGTTTGCCAGCTGAAGACCTGACCGCGTGTCTACAAGTCTGCCGTAAATGGTGTCAGATTATTCAATCGCCGGAGATTATGCGCTGGAAGAAACTATATGCTCGATTGCGGTCCTCTAAATTCACCATTCAGAGGGATGTTCTTGTCACATTCCAAATAGACTTGGACAATCCAACAGAGTATTTCCCGTCTATAATAAGGTAAGGATGTTGATAGGTGGGGATTACTCACTTTCTGAAACTCACAAAAAGCATATTTGTTGATTAGTTAATTTTCATAGTGTATCATTTATAATGCAATCTAACAAACCTTAATCTATTTATCTCATGTTTTCAGATACTTTCGTGGCTTTAAACCTTTTAATTCCTCTGACATCCACACAATTATTACTCGACACAAACTGTATCCTCATGTCTTGAAACTATTCCAACAGAAACTCCCAGACTGTCTGAATTCTGATGAGGTTGGTTGCATAGAAATCTCGTTCAATTTTATAAATTTAAAACACGTCTACAAAATTGTCTTTGTGATTGAACCAATGAAGAGATTAAAATTTGCTTGTAATATCGTTTCGATTTTAATAATTAAATTATTTGTTGAAGCAATTATAGATTAAACTCCTCAGTATAATCTATAAAGATATCGATTGGCCTATACAGAAATGTTTTTTTGTGGGTCAAAGTTAATTAGTACCCAAATTTGTTAATTCTTAGTGACTTCAAATTACTATTAATAACTTCAATTTCCAAAATATTGACATGTTTCAGAGCTGTGAACCTTGGTCGGGCTTGGTAGCCATTTTGATCCTGTCACGTGACCTCTTCACCGAAGTTCGCCCACTCTTCAACGCTCGGGTCCTCTGTGGTCTTCGGGAAGAAATGATGGAGTGTGTATTTGCTCTGGCATCTGTCCTCCTCACCTTGTGTCGTAAGTCGCCCAATGGACCGTGGGTTAGGGTGCATTACAGACTCGTGTATCTAGTGCACCACTTGGAGAAGGCTGGGGGAGTATATCTTTCTGATCTGAAGGATAAACTAGATTCTGGAGCTGGTGGTCAACAGTCGATACTCAGATACGGGTACATGCAAATATATTATTGTGCGTGCGACGCATTTTCTAGCAATGAGTTGCTTCGGTTTTTAGAACGGATCAGACCAAAATTCGACTCACCCACGAACAACTGCGGATTGCTCGACACAATCTTTCTCCTGGAGATGTTATTAAAATCAAAGCGTTCGCTGGATCTGGCAAGACCACGACACTTGTGAACTTTGCTCGATTTAATCCATACAAAAAGTTTCTTCTAATTGTTTACAATAAGTGAGTTTTATCTATGCATGCAAACAAAAAAGTATTTTGTGGAAATGTGTAATTTTCTTTAGTTTTATAGGGCCGATTTTAAGGCTACCAATGTTGTTTTATTTCAGGGCCATTCAACTTTATGCACAGTCCGTCTTCCCTCAAAATGTGATCTGCAAAACATCTCATGCTCTGGCCTTCAAAACTGACGGCGTAAAGTAAGATTTCTTTTTTTGAAACAAAAGTCTCTTGAGCTGATAATATTTCATCATTTACATAATTTTACTTTATTATTTATTTAACTGAACTTGAAATTGTTCGTTACTTAATATTTTCATAATATTATTAGCATCGTGAATTAAAATTTAACTGTTGATTTGTTTTTAAATGATTTAAATGATCCTTTCTAATGTCGTTTTATTTAATGTTTGAGATTATTTATTTATGCAGATATCGAAGAAAACTTGGAAACGTTAACCAACGCGTACTGATGGGCATACTGCCGTCTCGTGAAGGTACTGGCAACTACTTCCGTCGGCTGGGACTCACCACCGAAACCCTGGACAACTTTCTAGCCTCAGCGGACCAATCAGTCAGCTTGGTTCATGTTCCAGAGATGATGAAAGACGACAATAGTGGACAGGTCTTCCCAATTTCAGAGCATCTCAGGATAATAGTGCATGAGGTGAGTAGGTTGATATTCCGGAAAACTGTGCATATAGCCTAATCCTGTGTGTGTGTTGTGACTTACCTCAGGACACAGAGATGGTGTGGTCCCGTATGAAGGATATTCACGACAAAATGGTCCCCATGTCACACGACGGCTACCTCAAAGTCTGGCAATTGTCAGAGCCCAAGTTCCAGGATTGTGATGCAATTCTCATCGACGAAGCTCAAGACATGACCCCACCATTGCTGGATGTTCTGTCGAAGCAGCACCATCTCCCCCGGGTCTTCGTAGGGGACCCCTATCAGCAGATTTATAGCTTCAGAGGAGCTATCAATGCTATGGAATATATACAGCATACGCACGAATTCTCACTTACAGAAGTTAGTAACACTATTCATGATTTTCGCTAAATATCGTTCAAGACATTTAAAATTATTTTACTAAATCTTTGCATTTGTGTGATCAAACACCCTTATTTAAAATTCTGGAGTTTATTATTTTAATTCAACGCTAACCACACAACATTGTTTTGGAAGCGCGTAGTATAAATTAGTTTTTAAGTGTATACTGGGTATGAAAGTTTATATTTTCACATAATGTTTACATACAAAAATTGTCATTGCATTAAGACGTATAAAAAATAATTACAGAGCTTTCGTTTCGGATTTGATATCGCTATGGTGGCGCAAACTATACTTCAACGCTACAAAGGAGAGCGCGAATTTTTGATTGGGAAAAATAGTCCTGGTATGTTTTCAACTGTCAGTGTTTTGCTTCGTATTTATTCTAATTGCAGGTATAATTCAATCGAGATAGTAAGCTAGTAAGTTAATTGTAGAAATTACAGTTGCAATAGATTTTAAATTAAAAGCCTAAAAAAAATGAATTATTGCAATAATAAAATAGTTCAATTCTATTTTTGTATTTAGTTTGTAGCTGTACAGCGCTGTATTTTTACTGAGATTGTTTATTCTATATAAGTGTTCATCATAGTATACCGAAGTTTAACTTTTGTTTTGCAGTTATTTTTGATGCTTAGTTTTTTATCTTTATGAACTCACTAATTAATACAATAACGTCTTCTTATCTGATTAATACATCAACTCTTCTTTTTATCTGTTTAATACATCAATTCTTATCTTATTGTTAGCCAGCATTGATGGATCAAAAAAGGGCCCTGTCACTGTCATCTCTCGTACCAACATCACGGTGTTTCGTCTTGCCCTCGATGAGTGTTGTATCAAGAGGTCCAGCAAGTTCATCCACTTTATCGGTGTAAGTTTATATTATAGATTTAGCGTCTTATTATTTACCACCAGACAAAGGTGTCCAAAACCAACAGATGTCTTCTTATCGTAGGGTCCCGAAGCCGTTGGAATTTCCCTCTTAAGAGACATTCACCTCCTCTCTATCCCCGAAAATCTGCGTAACGGGCGAACAATTAAGGACCGTTTCATTTCCCGGTTTGACACTCTAGGGGCCTTGTGCAGTTTTGCCTCGAAGGCCAATGATCTGGAGTTACAGGGGAAGTGTGAACTCGTCCGTCAATTTGGTGAAGAGCTTCCGGCACACTTGGACACCATTATGAGATGGCATACAGCCAAAAGGGAGGCTGCTGGTGCGTTTTTTTATTGATTTTTGTCCAAGTAAGAAGTAAGATAATTCGTGGTAGAAGAGATTTTCTTTGAGTGAAAATATTTCATTTTAAACATTACGATTGTACTAAAACGGATAGTGGCCCGTCGAAGTCTATTTTTATACTTGAAGTATTTCAGTTTAATGTAGACCTGCAAATGTCATGTAATTAAGTAGGTGAAAGGGGCTCAATGAAATACTAGATACCTACCATTTTAATCATTTTTTAAAATTATTTTTATTAAAAAAATATAAATTCAGACGTAGGGTTTTTTATGAAGGATGTCTGGTCATCAAGTGTGTTAAAAACTAATTTCCATAGTGTGGTATGCCCTCTCACTTTTTGAAATGATTGATAAAATCAAACTGCACACAGTCCGCATGCTTTAAAAAACTTTTGTATTTGGTCATTCAGTTGAAAACAATTTTATTTATAATATAATTATTTAAATGTATTTTACTAAATAATTCTTCGTAGAGTTTGATAATTTATTGGATGACAACGGTTATTCGTAATCATTTTGTACCAGCTAGCTATATTATTAGCCAAGACACAGTACAACTAGAACAGACAGAGCACAGCTACCGATTCTATCTTCTCATTTCTTGTAAGATCTTCCAATTGCTTTTCCCCAGAGATAATCTACACAACAGCTCACAAAGCCAAAGGCCTGGAGTTCCCAGTGGTGATCCTTTCAGAGGACTTCAGTGATGCACCAAGCGAGGAGGTCAACATCCTTTACGTAGCGGCCACCAGGGCACAGCGGAGCCTGGTCCTGCCCCACATTCTCGCCAAACTGGTGCTCTATTCGAGTGGAATTGCACCAATTCTCCCCCAGCCTCGGCAATCTATTAGAACCTGCCGGCTGGATTGGAGTCATGCTCGGCACTCGGTCCTCAATGGGCGTCCGGGTGGTAAGTGTTTGGACCCCAGTGTCTTCTCGAACGACTCTCATGAGGTGGAAGAGGGAGAAGTCCCCGCGAGGAAAACCAACAAGGAGACAGATCCAGAGGGGGCTTTTATTCTTTACATGGCCGAAGTTAGGGTTGGACTTCAGGGGACTTTATTAGGAGGATACCAGGTTTGTGAATTACACCCTATTCATTAAGGATGTTCATATTTTTAATTGTCAAATATCGAAATGTTTTACTAAATTTAATATTTTCAGTCATGTAATTATTGTGTAACAATTTAATTATTATTCCTTTTCGGTTTTGGTTATAAAGAATTGTTTATTAAGAGGTCACACCTTTTTTTTTCTTCTAAAATTTTTAAACAGTTTATTGTACTTTCAAAAATTACAAGAATTTCATTAATGACACAATAGCATTGAATTTTTAAAAAAAATTATAAATTAAATTTTTTATCTTGATATTATACAGATTGATGTATTATATGAATTTTCTCTTTTAGCTGATTAACAAGCGCAATGTTGAAGAAAATCATCCAATAGTCAGAGATAAGACTATTGAAGTATGGCAGGGTCTGCTTTAAATTCAATAACATGGCAATGCAAAGAGTATTATTGATTATAGTATTCCGATTTACATAATGATATCAATCCAGTATCGAACCGAACTAAACTAGACATATTTAACGTGATCTCTTTCCTGTGTTAACATAATTATAAACATTTGCTTGTACTTCTTACATATAGACAGAAAAT
>JAUZNC010037691.1:2342-15700 GCA_034780395.1 Vannuccia rotundouncinata | reverse complement strand
TTTCCTTTTTCGCAAATATTTTTACTATATGACAGCTACAAAGATTTCTAAGCAAATTTAATCTTAATAAGACTTTTCATAAATTTGAAGCGATACAAACAAATGTCCCATAGCTACACTGGCAAGCACTTTGAATAGTAAAACCTTTCAACTATGCGGCACCCTCTGGCTTGATTTGATTATCTGCATAAATATACCTTCTCAATCCATTGGATCTCCATACTAAACTCGTTCGAGCCATCTCTAATTTTTGTTTGATGGTTGCTGGTGGACTAATTAAATTTTTTTATGCAGTACTATATATTATACGTTCAGTAATAATGGCGCTAAGTATCATTTTGGAGCTTGAGAGAGACAACCTGTAACACACAATGTCATATATACCGTACAACATACATAAATGCTCACCTATACCATCCGAATCCAATCCCATTATTTTTCAAAAATATAATCTCAACCATTTAAGGCTGGAAAGTCTACCCTTTAGCTCTCTAAATCCCGCGACTATGACAAAGGCTTGTGTATTTGTGAATATATGACAATCCTACAAAGTGTCGAACTGTTAAATCGGAATGAAGATTTTGGTATTTCACTCGTCGAGGAATATGTCGCAGTCGGCTCTAATCTCTATGGATTCAATCTGACACCTCGACTATCTCTGACAGACCATGCTCAGTCCTATCAAGAGGGTAATCTTCGATTGGTACGAGATGTAATGTACTCACATACACTATAAATGTAATAATCATTGTGGCAATTACACGCCAACGTAACGTTTTCGCGTTTACTACAAAGCTTAATAATGTTAACTAGTCAGGAACTCTTCAGGAATAGGTGGTATTAATGTGATTTGTAAGAGCATTGTTCAATTTTTCGCCCGAAAGCTGCAACATTGACATACAAAAAATTAAATGCAATAGTATTTTTAGAGTACTGCAATGTACAATAGGTAATTTTAAGGGGCGTATAAGCGCCCGATGCAGGAAATTTTCGGTCAAACAGTAATACAGAAAAATCTAATAAAAAATTCTATAATCTATAAACATCTAAAAAAATTATATCAATGAAAATTTTATTATTTTAATATTTTACTTTAAATTTCATATAGAAATTCAAAATATATTGTCTATTTAGTAATATAATAAGTTTGAATTAAATGTTTAACGAAAAGGCGCTAGGATTTTTAGGCAACTTTAGTTTGTATCCTAATGGCATCCACGGAGATGTCAATCAAATAAACTATTGGTCCCAACAATATATAGATGCACAACTGAGTGGTTTTCCGAGCGCGAAGTGCGAGTGAGCCACGAATTGTGCATGGGGCCTACCCATCGTTGGGCAATAGCAGTTGTGTATGAAATTTCTCACAATTGTTGTGAAGTGTAACCATACGCTTCTTAGGGTTTAAGTGTTGATGCCAGAGATTTTACACAACTGCCATAAATTGATTTGTTCGTTTACCGCTGTGGAAGTTATATTATTGCATGGTGAGCGTGTATATGCATATCACACTTGAAAACATCACTCACTGACAGTTGTCTCTACGATTATACTTGCAAAATGGTATATACGAACAAATCAATTTATAGCAGTTATGTAAAATCTCTTGCATCAACACGCAAACCCTAAGAAATGTATGATTTGGGGTGACGCAACGGCAGATTGGTTTTTTTTCTATGGACAACGCATCCGATCTCCTCTCCGCGGTGTATTTTTACTGTTGCAAGGCTTTCTGTTTAAGAGCCTGTGACGAACACCGAAAAATGCAAGTGTCTCAGTTTCGAGTGGCGATACATCTTCTTTTCCAGCCGCAACGACAAAGTTTATGGTGGCGAATTAACGACAGGAAATACGAAAGCAAAGCAATCAAACAATATGACTTTGGCTCTGACACTGACACGATACATCAACGACGATGGCATTTTGATGGGCCCTTGTATATAGACGACCTTTTGCAAAATTAAACTCTTTGACCGCGTTTCGCAAAAAACTCATGTATAGGAGTCAATAAGATCCGATGCCTATTGCCCGATGCTGTCGCGGCTGCAGGTTTAACGACGAAACTGGCTGGACACTCAGAAAAAGTGACATGTGCTACTCAGTTGTTTCACGAGAACGTCGACGAATAACTAATTATATCTCGTACTGGACATAGAAGCAGCGCAGTGAGGCGATATAAACGAACTTCAAACAAACAAGAAAAAACTGTCAGCGGTTTGTTGGAGCCGCAGCCACCAGCAAAGAAAACGACGCTTTTAGATTTATTTTATTTTGAATCGGTTAATGACTTTATATAGTATAAAGGTTGTCCTTCAAAAATAATATTTTGCTCATACCTATTTTGTACTATATTTTGCATCGTATTACGCGTATTCGTATCTTATTAAATACTGTAAATATATACACTAGACTAAATATTGCGTTTTGTTCATATCGTTCATATCTAGCAATACTAAAAGCGCACTATAAATATTTCTAATACACTCCACAACAGTGGTGATAAATCTCATACACAACGGCTATTGCGCCACGATGGGTAAGCACCATGCAACAATATAGATGCACAATTCGTGGTTCACTCACGCTTCGCGCTCGAGAAACCACTCAATTGTGCATCTATATAATCCCAGTGAGTGATGTTTACAAGCATATGCATATACACGCTCACCATGCAACAGTTATCAAAGTTCCCGATTACATCGTTAATTTCAAAGAAAATGTGGATTATTTGGACAATGATTTAGTTGATTTGTACAATGAAACCTTTGATGACATTTTTAATAATAGAAATAGAAAATATCTGGAACAGCCAATAAAGAATTAGACTCACTTGAACGTAATAACATGCTATGGTCTTCTTTGAAACAAATAAAACACATATCCGAAGGATATTGTTGTTTTTAGAGTCAATAAATTTAAATGCAATCTATAGAGACAGTTCCCATTGCAATACTGGATGACCACCTGAGATTCTATTAGTAGTAAATTTAAGTCTGGGGGGGGGGTATTTATTTATTTTTTATATTAAAGGTATATTTATAAAGCTATAAAATTCAGCTATATTTATTCATAGTATTACCATTTGAAATATGTATATATTAAATATACATTTTACGTTTGTTGAGCTCACATATGTCATCATATAAGCAGTCTGCAGATATATATCAGGTTCATTTCTACAAGTTCATCGCATATCCAACAACGCTCCATTTCCGAAATTCCTTACTTTTTGGCTCGTTTTGAGAATATCATTATTTTCCCAAACTGTTGAATTGCTTGGATATCATTAAACATTCAGACATGTCTTCTTTCTGGTTATTACGGAAGAATTACATCACGATAAAACTAGCACGGAAATATTCTTTTTAAAGTTTTAGGAATCAACTCTGTTATACTTTTAATTTATGATCTAAACCTTTTAAGGTGATAAGATTGCACAATTAATCTGGGAACAGATTATAAACCTGTGATTTACGAAAGCTGTAACCCAATAACAAATTCAAGTTTGAGGTAATAAATGTCTTTATTCCATTTACATTAAATTTGCCCGATATTGAACTTGTTCAATAGTATGTAGCTTACATTTTTTTAGACTTTGAAAAAATATGCTTTTATAAAAATTCTTGGAACTGCCACTTTTCAAAAAATATTTTGTAGAACACCCTCTCAAGATTTTTTAAATTTGTTAGTATTATGTAGAGTAAGTAAACCTCTACAAATGTCGTGTTGGCATCTGAAAATGGTGGATACATAACAATTTATTCTTTTCCCAAGAAAAGCAAATAAGGAAATAAGGAAACTCAGAAAATCACATGATAGACCAGACGACTGAAGCAAAAACAGCAAACCGAATATATCTTATTCAGACTGTAGATGAAGCCACTAAAAACCACAATACTGATTCCAAATGCTCTATCGGAGATCGAATTTATGAGAAACTGGACTTTCCCTATGTCCTGTAAAATTATATGAAAAATGCTTGTCTAAATTGAATTTAAAATACGACCGCTTATGGCAGCTAAGTAAAGATAGTTAGTTATAACGTTGACAGAAGATGATTGTTGGTATCAGAATAGCTACCAATCAGAAAGATCAGTATTTCGTTATTCATGCAAAAAAATAAAGCAATATTTGCTAAATAAAAATAATATTCACGAACCTCTGTCAACGCGTATCGGCAATGAACATACTAAAAAGCAATTTTTCTGATTCCGACATCTGTCCGTCACTGGACATAAGTCCATCACATCACAAAAGTTATACGAAAGAACTAAACTGAGACAGAAAAAGAAACAATGACCAGAGGCCATGACGAAGGCCATGGACAGAAAAAAGAGTTTTTAACTTAATTTTATTTTTCAAATTTCATATTTTTATAATTTCAGCTAAACATTATATGTATTTTTTTAAATTTGGAAACACTATTTGAGAATTTTTGTGCGTGATAAAAAGTTTTGAATTGAGTTTGAAAGTTTCTAGGGAGATTAAAGTCAATTTGTGGGAGATGAAAAGTTTGGATCGCTAAACCTGATTCTTACGTATGCCTTCAAATGTGATGTGAATAATACTGTCTGTTTTTAATATATAAATCATATATATATCTCGGAAAACGGTCTCATTTCTTTGGGTTCATATATTACCTACATACATAAATGTGTATGGTAATAAAATAAATATGCGTTAACATTCCATCTTTACCACCAGGAAAGTTAAATTACTTATAATACTAAATTTACTAAAATACAAAATTACTAAATATTTTAGTATTATATACTAAAAATTAATTAAAACTTATGGTTTTCACAATAAATTTTGTAATGAAGCTTTTATCAACTGAACATTTGTGATTATACGAGTCTTGAGCAGTCTCAAATGCAGAAAAGGGTTTTGACAAATGATATTTGGAGTAGTGGTAATTTTGGAAGTTCAAACCCAAAACCACTGCATTCATTAGGACTTCAATAAGGTCTAAGAGCATCTAAAGAGGATCCTGTCTTTGTCTCGAGTACCGTAATAATTCTAAATTCTTTCTAAAATTGATACAAATAACGAATTTTTAGAATACATGGAACATGATTTTTACCAATATATACGTTAAACGTTATAATATGGTACTATAGATGTACATTAGTATCTTACTATCTGCCTTCCTTCCCCAAAAAACGAACGCATCTGTCTGAGTTTTCCAGGGTCTTCGGAAAGACTCCCAGCTGCCACGTAAAGGCACCTGGGGTAAGCTAGGAATAATTGGCCTCTCTTCAGCATTTTTCATATCTAATAATAGTGTCAACCTATATAAATTTATTATCTATTTGATAAATATAATCTGTCTCAATAGTCTACAAGACTCGTTCATAAATCTGTCCATTATTGACATGTGACAAAAATGTTTACTCTTCCCTTAGCCTGGAAGTTTAAAAATTTAAAAAAGATGTACTATTTTTTTTTTATTTCAGACTTCTCGTAAATCAAAGTATTATTTGCGTATCTAAATGATAATGAGTACTACCAAAATATAAAAATAAAAGAACGGATAAGAATAATAAAGTAGCTACTTTATTTATTAATATTAGAATAGTAAATACTCCACATAGTAAAATTATAACAGTTTCAATATTTCGGATTAATTACCTCAATGAAACTATTTATTCTTCGTTGTAATAAAAATCAGATTTTCGCTCATCGTCCATTAATTCAATAGTTTCTTCGGGAACTTGTGCTTCTGGCGCAGTTTCATTCTTCATAGTGACTGATTCCTGAACCTTCTTTCTCGGCATTGCGTCGGTTGTACTATCTTCGTCGTCCTCAAACGTTGGATCAAGAAATCCAGTAAAGTCATCTCTATAAATGGAATTCTTCGCTGTACTAAGTCTAATTGTTTGTCTGGCTTTCGCATATTTTTCTTCCTCCTTTTCAGTGTCTTTCCATTCCTCATCCTTCACTTCTTCCGAATTTCCAAAGCTAAAGTATCCCATAACATGATCCCCAGGAGTATTGGATTCTGAATCTCGAGAATATTTAGACTCATCTCTGTCTCTCTCTCCATACTTTTCCAAATCTTCTCCTTTCAAACTTTTCTTCTCGGAAGCATTCATTCTGTTTTCATTCGATTCACAACAACAGCAACAGAAACAGCAGCAGAAGATAAAATGGAAAAACATAAGTAATGTCAAAATCCCTAGCAAGTTATAATATAAATTATACTGAGGATAATTGCGGATAGTTTCTACAACAAAATATTTATCCACTGGAAAAAAGGGATTATTGCAAATAGTCATTGTTAACAAGGCAACGAAAAGGAACTTTTTCTGCCTTATTGCAGCTGCGACTGATAAGATTCCAATTCCAATGAATATTGCACTTTCGATTCCAAAGAAAACTGCCGTGAATACCAAACGTGATGAGAAAGCCAAAATAATTCCATTTACGGCAATGCCGATACCAAGAAAAATATAAATGGCCCCCAATATCACATGTATATTCGGATAAGGAACTAGCGAATTACCAGATCCTAATATTCTCTCCATATTTAATAAATAAAAATATATGTGACTAAATTTCTGAAAAAATTAAATGGTACTAAAAATTAAATATTCGATGAATATATTTTAAAATTTGAATTAAACAATAATTCTTTCCATTATAGACATTGAGTGGTATGTAGTATTCTAATTGGCAAGAATTATATTACAAGGATGCCAACAATTTACAAATATTATACATTTAATTACATTTGAATTAATTCAATATACAGTTTGAACCAAAAAGTTAGTATACTCTATATAGTAAATGCAGAGATAATGGATGTTATAGATATTTATATAATTTATTGATACTAACATTTAGTTCTCCCTGTATATTAAATGCTTTAAAAAATAGTAGTAATTCAATTTACCATAGATATTTTTTCGAAAATGTATGAGGTAATTTTGGATCCCACTAGTTAACAAAGTTAATTAACTAGTTAATTTACTTGACACTCTATTATATGACCGAAGGTCAGAGTTTGTTTTACAATAATGCTTTTAAATATCATTCGATATAATTTATAATGTAGAGAAAATAAATTAAGAATATCTATGCGTCATTGTGAGTTTCCGTGTTTACGTTTTATGAATATAACACACGGAAATATAAATATGGCGATCAATATATTTGCATTAGTTTAATTTTCTTGTTTGAAGCTACGTTATAAGTGTATTTATATATTCAAGAATGGCAGAAGATTGGCCAATGGTAGATTTTAATAAATTTCCCAACCAAATGATTTCTGGTTTGACATTGGCACAGATAAATAAAATATGTGAAGTTGAGAATCCAATAATTGCAAAAACTAATTACAACGTTGATACAGATTCAGATCACTCGTTTTTAGAAAATCTATTAAGTGTTCCATCTCTCGCTGAATCATCAGCCTCAGGTGATGTGCCTGTTACGAGTAGCAGAGATAGAAACGCTAGATTTGCTTCACCATGACTGACAGACGAAAACATTTTAAAACTAAACACTATAATATTCACTTATCTAGAACGTCAAATTGATCAAAAAACGTCCAAAGCGCGTTATATTATATATTATATACCTTAATAGTTTCGTTTTAAAGAGGGAATTCAATCAATATTAATATATTTTTAAAGTCTTTGATTATTATATATTGATTTAATTCCCTCTTTAAAACGAAACTATTACCGTATATAATTGCAATGAATAAAAAATTTCCATGAATTTCGTATTGCGATTATCGATATTCCTCCGCGAACGTTTATTATTATTGAATATTGGTCAGTTTGCCGGTCTAGATAAATAATATATAAGAAATTGGGTACCTACAACCATAGACAATATATATCAAATATTAGTCAAAAAACTTCAATTCGATTAGTTGATTTAAAATTATGAGCACCCCCTCGCACGAAATATATCTTATCGGGATGTGTCTCAAAAATTTGTTTATTAATCAAGTCGAATGCGTAGAATTCAAAAATCAACTTTATTTTGACCGCCCACTAAATCGTTTCAAGTTATTCTTATTTATATCATGCTCACATACTATATCTTAACGGGACCATTTCAGTGCATAGTTTTATCAATCTTATCAGGACGTGCCTATAATTGTAGTCTTACAGAGACTCGTTCTCTGCGCATGCGCAGAATCCCCCATGTAGGTCAGGGCGGAATTTTTAAGTAATCCAAAAATGTTATTATGTGTCTTATCAGGACAGTCCCTATAAGATATAGTTATTTTGGAAAATTATTTTTAGAGGCTACCATATAAATGTCCCGATTAAATAGGTTATATACAATTATTTCAATCATTAGGTAATTTAATACATTGTCATATAGGTTCTAACATATAAATAAATGTATAGATATATGCACTAATTTCTGAAAAGTATTGGAACATAAAAGATCAATATAAAATATTGAAATATATTGATATATTCAATTCTCCATGAAAAGTATTCTCCATGCAATGAAAAGTTGTCCATGCAATGAAAAATTGCCCATGCACTGAAAAAGTTAAACTTTTCAAATTTTTCAATCAATATGAAATGTCTACTTTTCAGTGCATGCATAGCAAAAAGGTTATATTATCAATATCTGAATATATAAATCATCACAAGTCATAAAACTTGTAATTAATTATAATTAAAACAACTTTCATGTTGCCATATTTGCAGCCAACCCCTTGATGTTTATCTAAAAATAGAGTTAGAAATATGGAGTACAAAAATATATAAGTAACAAAATGTGACTAAATAGGACACTTGTTCGGAATTCATCTTTTGATTGAAAATTAAGAATACAATTGTAAATTTTCCCTTAGATTACAAATATGTGTCTCATTTTTTCTTCAAACAATTTAAGAAGTTATTAGAAATTTGGTGACATCTTTACTGTGTATCTAAGTGTGCTTTTCACATTTATCTTAATGATCAGATTTTTTATTTTTTACACATACAAAAAATTAAAAGGCATTTGCTAAGTTTTAGTTTTGTATTGAAGAGTTGCAGCTGTCAGAGTCCAATTGCAAAATAATTGGGTAACTGAAAAAGAGCGTCAATGCAAGAAAAAAGGGCAAGGGAAGATACAGCAAGCATTGCGTCATGGTGTCTGCATTTTTGATGAATATTTATATATATATATTTTTGTCATTTATTATAGACATTTTCAATCTTTAGTGCGACCACAAGTATTTAGACCAAACATAAAGGGCGAAATAGACAACAATTTTTAATAGATTAATTATATAATGAAGAGCAGGTATATATAGTGATGATTAAGTATAATTATAATGTAATACATATTTAAAGTTTTCATATTTCAATGTTAAATTAATTTTAAAAGAATGACATAATCACTTGATCCAAATACTTAATTGTGTAATTACTATTATTTATTCAAGTATAACAACAATTTATACTTTTTATTTGTCTAAAAATTATATTAATATAATCCCTTACGAAAATTTATTTTTTAGAAAGCTTAGTGTTCTTAATATTTATTTAAGAAAAAACTGTGTGTTCGTAATATTTGTTTCTTAGAAACGCTTAGAGTTCTTAACCTTTTACCGACGGTATGTTAAAATTCAGATATATTTATTTGAGAACACAATATTAAACGTGTCTTATTTTTAATAATAATAATATTATTTTGATTATTAATATTGAGCATTACTCCCACTCCCTCAAACTCTTTATATTAAAAAACACAACAATAGATAAACGAGGAGTTGGCTTTAATTCGGTGCAACAGAAATATTTTTATATTTTGTACCTATTGCGTATAATATACAGATACAGCTGTAACAGTCTGGTTAAAACCTGCAGAATAGAATCTTTTGCAACAACCCTTAGTCTAAAGCAGTTTGTTTAGAAAATGTTAAGTAAGAAATTAGTTCTAAAATTAAATTAGCTAAACTTGAAGAAAGAGTACTTTCCATTAACTGAAACCAACAGTTTCTTCATAAAAAATCTATTAAAAATAGTTATATGATCAATAATTAGCGGAAAACAATAGAAAAACTATTATAATTTTGTATGAAATTAGTGTATGAGTTAATATTGAAAGATTTTGTTTGTTTGTCTGTATAACGTTATTATATCTCTTTATTAATTATATTAATTATATAAATTTTTCTTTTTTCTCACATATAATTTGGATGTCAGTAATTGGTTGCCATTTGTGTCTAGGTATTTAGATTCAAAGTTATTAAAAAAATTATTTATAACTTTACTTGCTTACTAATTATAAATACTCACTAAAATTTAATGTTAATACATTAATGTATAATGGAAATAAAATAATTCTATAGCGACACTATCGATTTGCTTTTTGTAATATTATAGTGAGTCCATTCATGTTAAATCAGGCTTTCTTATATAATATGATCTTAGTATTCTATTCTAAGAATTAGCATTCCATTTTTTCGTGATTATATGACCGAGTTGGTCATTAAAGCTCGGATCTTAGTTTAAACATGGCAATAAATTGTAATATTTAATAAACTTGTTTGTATTCCTTTGGTCTAAATTAAATTTTTTAAATTTATTTAAATGTAAAAATGTCATCTATAGTGATTTTGTATGAATGAGTCGACACTGCAGGTTTTTCCCTGAATGTTACAGTTGTATCTATATATATATATGTTAGTATATAAAGCATATATATAGTATATCTACCACCACACAATACAAATATTTCTGTTGCACCAAATTCAAGCTAACTCCTCGTATATCTTCTATTGTTGAGTTTTTCAATTTAACGAATTTGTCTTATAATTTATTCAGGGTGCATCAGAAGTAACCGTCGAACTTTTAAACTGAAACATTGAAATCCAAAATAGTATATATTCAAATTGAAAAACCCGTGAGTTAAACTATAACAATCGACGAAGATTGTCACAATTAGAATAAAGAATTTGCACATATATAATGTAAGTACTAAAGCAGTTTCCTGTCGATTTATGTGTGAATAATGCCACAACTTACACCTCAACAGCGAATTGTAATGCGCAATTATAATCAATTCGCACTTTCCGTCAGATTATGGGGAATTGTGAAAATTAAGGTTTTAAAACAACAAATTAGAACTGTTGATCAATTGCGTCACCATATCATTGATGCATTCGAGATATTTGAGGATAATTTTGCACGGAAATTCATTGACGAATTCATGGACGAATTGAATAGTGTGTTGCCTAAAATGGTGGACATTTTGAAAAGCATTGCACATAAACTAACTAAATACTAATATAACTCAAATTTATTGATGTAATAACTAATCATGATACCATATTTAAATATACTCTGTTGAATAAAATGTTTCAGTTTTTAGTTCGACGGTTACTTCTGGGACACCCTGTATTTTATGACTTTGGGTTTTTAAAGTCGCATTCATAAAATCGCCTGTATAAAGTCGCATTCTTTATATTGAAAAACTCAACAATAGATTAACGAGGAGTTGGCTTGAATTTTGGGCAACAGAAGTATTTGTATTACGTATATATTGGTATTATAGATGGTATCTGTATCTGTAATAGCATTCAGGTAAAAACTTTCAGTTTCGACATATTCCTACGAATGCACTATATAGTGGACATTTTTACATTTAAATATATAACCTACTGCCAAATGAACTTTAATATTCTATTACATCCTGTATTACTTCAAAAAATTTACAGGACCACATTCCAGACTTAATTAACGCCGTTATTGATAATAATGGAGACATTATTTTACTTTCCAAATGTCGACATGATCCTATATATATATATATATATATATATATAATTTAAACTAATTTACAAATGTGTTGATCTGTATGTTGTACATATCTACATTAACCTTTTACCCATCTAATTCCCATCTATTTCTGAAGATCACCCCAGCAACGTTTACAGTGATAACTAACAATAGTATTTATTTACGAGTAGGTACTATATTATATAGACGCACTTTTACAACAGTGTTTCATTATGTATAACAATATGTTTTCTATTTACATTAATTGTTATTTGATAAAGCATCGATCCTGTAATACATGTTAACACCGTTATTTAGATCTCCAAATTAAACTCACAAGGTAAATACTTAGATAATTATTTTGCATAATTATAAAATTAAATGGATTTAATTTAATGTATATACTATATATTTGTCATAAACATTTTAAATAATGACATTTACAAAGTGAATATATACATATAATATATCTGAACAACCTTGTTGTGGTATATTTCTGTTGAAATCTTTCAACATATTGATATTTGTATTTAATAAATAATATAAATATTTTTAGGATGTATATAGTTATTATAGATTTTTGGTTTATAAAATACATTTACAGAGTAATATGTTGTTTATTGCAGTAATTCCTTGACTTAAAATGAGGGTAAGATATTAAGAGTATTCGCAGTGCGGTTTGTTAATCTTTCTGCGCAGAGTTTCTATAAGTGAATTCACAAAATTTGCTTTACAGAGATATGTAGGTTTGAAATAGAGCTTTATACGACGAGCATGTTAATATACACTGCATAGACATCCATTTTTAAAAACAATTTTGTACCATTATAAATTTTAAATTTTGTTATAAAATTAGTATTTATATAGCAAGTTATAAATATTTATGTTGACTTGTCTAAGATAAAATGGCTGGACAAACAAATCACAAACTTTTAATGCATATATGATTTTGTAAAAAGTTGTTTTTAAATATAATATAGTTCGTGTTCAGTTATATCCCATACCATTTTTAATAGACTTTAATATCATTTTAACACGTTGAATAGACTATATTTAGGATAATTGTTATTTTAAAAAATCAGTGCTGCAGGAAGAAGGGAAAAGATTAAAAACGTTCGTCTTCGTGGTTATTTTTCTAAAACCAATCGTTGTTTTTATGTTATATATCTTAGAATGCTCTAAATTTCTTGAAAAAACATGTTATGATTTTCATAAATATATACCCTATATAACCAATTAATTATATCAATTTTCAAAACGTAACTTTATGAGGCAATTATACCTTACAATAAATACCTCGAAGGCGATGGCACATAATCGTAATGGTGTAAACTATATACCTAATTATATACAAATAAGCAAAGGGGCGATGTTACATATAAACTTTCTCCCCTATTCTGCTATCTATAACCCGATTTCTCCCTAATTTTGACCTAATTTTGCATTGACGCCCTTAATCAGGATTTTTAATTGACACTCTTAATTAGGATTTTGCTTTGACGCTCTTAATTAGGATTTTGCTTTGACGCTCTTAATCAGGATTTTGCTTTGACGCTCTTAATCAGGATTTTGCTTTGACGCTCTTAATCAGGATTTTGCTTTGACGCTCTTAAT